>JAGSMP010001005.1:0-75446 GCA_029286625.1 Parnassius orleans | reverse complement strand
CCAAAGCGGGAAGATCCATGGCGGCTTCCACATATGGCTGCTGGTCTGCATGGCCTTAGGAGCCATCCCCAGCTATAGCTGGTTCATTCGATGAGGGAATAGCCTCACGCCGTAGTCGTTCGAGTTCGGCATCATCAAATATTTTCGAGCGTATGATGTACCGAACTCGGTCTGCCAGGTTTTGCTTTCTGGAGAAATTTATATAATAAATTAGTCCTGAAAATCAAAAGACACAAAAAGGCACGCCTCTACGACAGTCCAATCCCATGGGTTCTAGAGTGAAAGGTACTGTTAACAGTGCAATGAGCTTTTTAGTACATTAAAACAGTTAGAATAAGGTAATATTCGTAGTGTATCGTCTTTCGCCTAACCAATAAAAGCAGTAAGCTGTCCCGAGGCTCAAACTGCATCTCTTCAAAACCTGGTATGTCCTATTATGACATATGCGGGTGTTCCTTGCTTACGTCTCTAAAAGACTTTCGACAACTTCAAGTTGTTCAGAATAAATTCCTGCGACGAATCATAGGAGCCTTTTACTCGTGAGGAACGCAGATCTCCACCGCGACCTCGACATGCCCATCCATTCATCTAAGAATTATCTTAAGATACTTGATTCGATAAAGAGCAAAATGTCCGTTGGTGAATGAGGTTGTCTCCCCAGAGAGGATGCTGGCTCACAGGAGACGTCCCAAGAACGTTCTTCTGATCCCGTCGACGAGATCACCATGAATAGGTCGATCCTGTCCTCCTCTCCTGAGAGGGAACCCGTTTGTTAAACATTCAAACAGCTGGCGAACGCGAGAATACAGACGCACCCGTACACGAGGTTCAATACCCGTGATACGGAGCGTTTTTAGTTTTGCGACCATAACCTGACATTGCGATAGTGGTTCGCCGAGGTTCGTATCCTTCTGAGGCGCCCTTGAATCACATCGAGCCTCTACCCCCACCCCCAAAGGACTAGGTATAAGCTACAGCGTTGCAACTTAACTTACTTAGTCTTTGGAGTCTTAACTTAACTATAAATTAACTGTAACTTAACTTACTAAGTCTTTGAGTCTTTGCATTTATTCCAAATAATTACGGAAGACTAATTTTGGACTTACAATATTTTGTGTGTGTTAACGAGGTAAACATATCAATAAAGTAAATACATACGTAATGTATAGTACCACCTGAATCAATAACTTCAGGAAGCAATAAATAAATAAACTTGTCGTAAGTTATTACAATAATGGGTCAATAAATACAGCGTGTGAGGTTCCTATGGGAAACATTGTAATAAATACGAGCTGTGTTCCTGTACGAATGATAGCCACGTGATGTGTATAAAATGGCTATTTAACTGGAGCGCATGGTGCGTTTTCCGCTTATCGTATCTATCATTCCATAATAGTATGTTATAATGTATAATAGGTATATTTATATTTTTTTACGGAATATATTTAGGAGTGTGCTCCTTTCCTTTCCACATTTCTTTTTATAGTCGATACCCGGATCTGAACCAAACGGTTAGCTTGTCATTCGTAATGCATACTGCAATGGAGTGGAATAAATTGCCAGCATCTGGCTTTATATCTGATTATAATGTTTTCAAGACATGAGTGAATAGGCTCTTGTTGCTATACCAATGCGCTTAACAATTCGGCCACATCACACCTTACAAACTTACCTAATCAAGATTCCTATGCAAGGCTGCAAGACAGCTCTACGCTTTGAGATAAATATCTCATCTATTCTTTATTTTATCGTCAGAGATAGGAAGAAATGATTAAAAGAAATAAGGTTTTGCTAATAAATATATACATGTTATTTTCGTAAAATCGCACAACAATCGTAAAATAAACACCATAACTTTTACTGCGACGCTGTGGTTGCACGTCTGACTCCGCACGGTACAGTATTAGGGTGGTCTACAACCAACTGTTTTGGTATTGACTTTTCCGTTAGCTTTACTGTTACAGAATATCAAGTTCACTGCTGAATTTATGCCCCCACGAATTACCCTGTAGGGATGCCATAGGCCACACTTGGCAGGTATGAGTTGACAACCGCAGTTTTATGTTTAAAATGTTATTGGGAAGATGCTGCCCTACGATACCCACAGTTGTTTTTCATGCAGTGCATGCGAAATTCAATTCCTGTAGAGAGTATGAATGCATCACTGTAAGAGAACCAATAACATAAGACATAACAGGTGGTTCCGAAATGATCAGAAAGATCTAATGGCGTCCGATATATGACATACTCTGTTGTATATCATCATCAGCATCATTGCAGCCCCTTACAAGTCCAATACAAAACCAAGGCCCGAGGGATGCCACAAAACTAGGTCTTTGCCATCTGCCTATCGAATTCTGCATGCCGAACCAGGTCAGCTCCATCTAGTTGGATGCCATCTATACCCGCTTGCCGGTACGAAACTGCTTTTAAACTGATTTTACACAAACAACCTGAAATTGTGAAAAATTTGCAATAGCTACATAATTTTTATCATTTTTATAAACTAGAATAGTTATTTGTACTGTTGAACAAGAAATAATAACAAGTGTTGTAGAAAATTTTCTTACAAAAAAAAAAAAATCTACACGCCGTTTCACAATTTACCACTAAAACTAGACGGACAATCATAGCCGATTTACACAACAACTATAACACCTAGAACAAAATATACTCATGTTAATAAAGGCCAATTTATTATTAATAATAAATATAAATTTCTTCCATAATTTTATTTACTCCTGAGATATGTGACAAAACACCCAAAGGTAGACTTAATTTTAAAAAAAAGATAGCGTTTTCAAACTAAAATTACGACGAAAATATGCCTCATTTAACCAGATTCAATCATGTAATGAATAGACCTAATTCAATAGTTTATTTTTATGGCTAAAAACTTTCTATTAAATTAAAAACTTATACTTACGACGACTTTCAGTCTAAAAACTCGCAACGATCTTCAACGAGCCCCAAAACTCGGAAGATGGCGGTTGTAGAAGCAAGGGTTGCATCTGACCAATTAATATATTTTACATACCGGTTTAGAATAAAACTTCACAAAATGTTAAAAAATATATTTTAATAATATTACTTGTAGAGGTCAGCACTTTTTAATGATTGTTTATTAATATAATAGGTTTTTATTCAATATAGATTATTACATAATACTTATTGAAAGTCATTGTTTTATTTACCACTGGTTTGGAAAATATCTAAGTTCTTGAAAGTACTGTCCATTTCCTCTAACTCTTGACCTCCTCTACCAGCTACACCACCACTTCCACCACATACTTGTTCATTATGAAAAGGAGGTGCAAATATAATACAATTTATAATACTATATGCAATAAATAGATATTTTTTAAATTGAATCATATTGTCTTGTCTTTTTACAAAAACTTAAAAGAACTTGTTCCAAAAATATCAGTAATATATAATAATATAATAAACAAACTATATATATATAAATATATAAATTATAAAATAAACAAACGTGAAAATGCAATGCAAGCCAGCTTATTGATTCGTTTCACTATTTCAGTTGGAATATTTCGATTCTGCTGTGGATATCATAGTTACAGATTCAATCAAGCAAAAATCTCTGAGCATAGCATCTCCATATTTTGCTGAGCGACCTTAATCTTCCTCATACGGCCAGTTTATATATGCCAGATACAATATACTGAGACCTGCGACAGGAAGTAGCGTCAAAGTATTTGGTTCTGACATCTGGAACCTATTGACCTATTGGCATACCGATAGAATTAAAAAATATAAAAGCTTATTAATATCCTAAATTACAAAAACGACTAATTGCGATCTAATGATTCCGATATGACACATACTCTTGTATGTCATCATCATCATCATCATTGTAACCTTCACAAGTCCACTACTGGACACAGGCCTCAAAAGTTTTTAGAGCGTCTTTTAAGTCCAAACATTTAATAATAAATAGTTTAATGTATTTGAACCAGAGAGTAAAAAAAACCAACTTAGTTTCTATTCCAACTGAAGTATTAATTTTACAATAATAACTTTTGTAATATTAACAACTTACACTCAGAACTAGATATAGGTATTAAGTAATCCTTTAATTAAATTTAAACGTCTTATGTTTGAGAAGATTAATAATATTACTTAAAGGGTACAGTCTCATTTATTATAAAGATCGCGTTGTTTAATCTTAAACAGTGTTAATAAAGTTTGTTAACTTTCTCATATAATATTTCAACTAAGTTCACTATAAAAATATAATTATAAGTTTGTAAATCTGTATCTTAATGTATTTTGTAACTGTTATGTTTAAATGACCTTTTTTACAAAATAGAGGCAAAAGCCTCATTCTGTGTATGAGCTATTTTCATATTTAAATCATCAATATTATGTACAACAAAAATATTATCATATTCTGACTTATCTTTAGACCTTTATTCCTTTGTTTGCATGAAAATAAATATACATAGTATCACAAAGCAAATAGTCTTACGGAATTTGATTTTGTTTTGAGTTTTCATCCTCTGTAGAAGATTTGGCTTAAGATAAATAACGTAAGAAAAAGTAAGAAAAATATATTAGTTTCAACACTGTTTATATTAATGTACGAATATTTAACGTATATGTAATTGAAAATGTTTTTTTTTATTATATTTTATATTGTGACACTTAAATTTCGTGCAGTTTTACAATAAAATTAGTGTGTAGCAAGAATGTTTGGCTAGGGTTAAGAAAGAAATGCCTCGGTGATTTCGTTATCCAGAAAGAATAAATAAGGACGGAGTGACAAAGGAAATTAATGTTACAAAAGTGAGTGGCAGAGTCAGCAAGATACAGAAAATTTAACGACCAAACTGGCGATACATAAAAGGTGACCAAATTAAGAGTACCTTTAACCGACGAGCATGTTATATGGGTATAGGGACACGAAAAAGGCAAGAGAGGTGTGTCAGGATCGTGGCAAATGGAAGTACGTAATCTCTGCCACCCTATTGGGTCACCCAAAGACCGTGAATATTTATGTTATGTAATGTTTTGAATTAAACTACTTTTACGGATTATATCGCGTTTAATTAACTTATTTTATTAATTCGACGTTTCGGTGCTTTACAGCACCCAGCTGTGTGTCCTCGAGTGGTGATTGTGTCATGCCAGCAGAATATGCAGTACTGCTTAGACATTGCCTTACATCTGGCTATCTATTGTGGAAGGAAGAGCAAGCAAGTAGATGGTGTTGCAATGGGCTCACCCGCTCCCATTGTCGCCGATATTTTCATGGAGGACTTTGAGGAGAAAGCCCTGCTTACTGCACCAGTAACCCACAAGCGGTACGTAGACGATACTTTCACAATTTTACCATCAGACAAAGTAACTGCATTTTAGAACATCTTAATTCCATAAACTCTAAAATTCAATTTACTATGGAGTTAGAGGCAATACTTTAGCTTTCCTAGATGTATTAGTCATTCGAAATCCTAACAACACCATAGGTCACACCGTGTATAGAAAAAGACCCATACAAACAGATATTTAATGGTGAATCCCACCATCATCCTTCACAGTTGGCTACCGTGGGCAAATCTTTGTTACAGAGAGCACGAGGGATCTGTGACAGCAAATACCTGGCCGCCGAGCTTCAGCACGTCAAGCAGGTTCTGCACGACAACAAGCTTCGGGTCCGCGCCTACGTCACAGTGACTGAGTGAAGCCGGCCACAGTCGAGCGTGTGCCTGCTGTACTACCATATGTCAGAGGTGTCACAGACAAGATTGGCTACATTGAAGCGAGCTTTATAAGAACATTCTTCAAGCCGCCGAAGAAGATTAGTCAGTTCTTACCATCCGTCAAGTACAATATTTCTACAAGATGCAGGAGTGCAAGCTTGATTGTGAATGTGGTCTCATATATAGGGCAAACAAAACGATCTATTAAAACCCGCAAAAGAACACATAGCTGACGTGAAGCACCAACGTTCCGGGAAGTCTGCAGTTTGTGATCATATCCTAGACGGCCCCGCCATTACATTAGATTTGATAAACCACAGATTCTCGCGAAAGAACATCGATTCCTGCCAAGGATGATTGTGAGGCTATTGAAATTAAAAACATCCTAATTTCAATAGAGAGGAGGCTGGGTATTACCACCTGCTTGGGATCCTGTAATTAATAAAATTAAACTAAACCCAAGCATACCACTGCAAGACTTCAAGACAAGTTAGTTCATTCTAGATCGGACCAAATTAATAATTAAAAAGCTGAAGGTACTCCGGATTAACTTTGACATTGGGACGTCAATCACCTCAGTCCCCGTGACCATGGGTGCTGTAAAGCATCCGAAACGTCGGGAATTAATAAAATAAGTTAATTAAACGCGATATAATCCGTAAAAGTAGTTTAATTCAATGTGTAGTGTTCGCGTAAATATAAGAAATCATTATGTAATGTTTCACAAAATGTTTTTTTTTATTGTATGCACAGTAATTTTTATATCACACATAACTACGTCACGATAAAATATCAAAACATATAACTGCACCTAACTAAAATATACTTTATCTAACTAAAATATCCTTTATCTAACTAAACTAGACATGTATTTACTAGAGACAGAATGCACTATGCCAAATATCCACAAAGGTGGAAATTTGCACGTTCATAATGTCATCATCAACAATCTGATTTATGCATAGCACATCTTTACAATTAAAGGCAGTGTAAAATTCAGCACACATGTCAAAATGTTCCCAATGTGCAACAATTTTCCTATATGTAATGGCATCATTCAAAATCAAGTGTTAAGTGGGATATTAGATAAACGCCGACTTAAGCTTTTCACAATTTTGAAAAATAGAGGTAAAAAAACTATTGGTAAATCCAATTGTATGCCTTTAAGCGCATTAAAAATTACGTCTAACGATTATACCTAAAATTTTAAAGTACTTTAAACACATACAAGTTTTCACTAATTACCTTAATACTTCCAATTTTCCGATAATTTTATGTCAAACTTCAATTTAAAAATTTGAAATTCTAAAAAGTGCACGAATCATAATGCTATATGATAGTGAAAATTAAAAACATATAAATTGTAGTTCTATTCGTCAAAGAGTTCCAGTAGCAGTCACTGAAGTACACCTTCAAGTCACCCGTCAAGTCCGAGGTAAATTCTATTAATAACTAACAAAACGAGCCCAAACTCGGCACATCTAGTTCTCCTCGTCGAGGAGTTCCAGTAGCAGTCATCAAAGTCCACCTTCAAGTCACTCTATCAAGTCCGTAAGGTCTCATCAAACGAGCCCAAAATCGGCACACCTATGACTACTACCGTCGAGGAGATCCAGTATCAGTCATCGAAGCAGTTTCAGATCACTCTATCAAGTCCGGAGGCAGAGGCGGATTAAATGTCGACTGCGCTAGCCAGCCTATATCGGCGCCCTCTAGGGCCATATTATATCTATTAAAATTAAATATACTTATTTATAAATAAACTATATTATAATTTATAATATAGCTTAATAATTGCAAAATAATTAGATACGAGTACCATTAAAGGGGTAAATAAACATGTTATTAGAGTAAGAGAAGAATTAGAAGAGTAAAATATTGTAATAAAAATCTGTGAATATAAAATAATAATAATATCTTACCTTGGTCAAGTATGTATCAAATTTGGTTTTGGAATATTTTGTATTTCTAAAGGATCGATATTTTCAGCACGAACCGCTGTAAACAAACGATCACTCACGACGGCGGCTGAGCCTGAGTAAAAAGTACTCTGGCCGGGAGTGAGCAAAGAGTGAAATAAATTAATACAAGGCTGCTCAAAACACCGAAAATTTCGCTTTTTCTCAGCCGAAAAAATAATAATTATAACTAAACGAAACAAAATTAAAATGCCATTTACATTATATGGCTTCCCACATGATAGATGAAGAGTTAAAAAAAATAGATTGAGTAAAAACAGTTGATATTTTAAAAAGTTATCGTGTTTACGCCTCCATGCGGTCTAGATAAACCTACACCTTATGCCACTAAAACCGCTTTTTTATGTAAAAATAGCGATTGATCGATTTAAAAAAAAATACGTTCAACAATCATTTATCTTTCTGACAATGTGTTTTATATATCATTTATATGTTCAATATGATAGTTAGATACGATTTACTGGTGACGATGCATTACATCGTAGCTCCCTGGGATAGCCACCGAAGACATAAGCCAGCGTTTTGAATTATTCGAGAATAGATGCAGGTGTATCCGTGTAGCGGCGGTTAAGAATATCCACCAATTTGCTATCTCCCGTGGGTGTCGTAAGAGACAGTGAAATAGGTGAATGGACAGCAGTACTTCCTGACAACAAAGATTACAATAAATTGCGGTTGCCAAACCCGCTCGCCAAGCGTGGCAACCATGTAAATATAACACCCCATGAAATGAAAGTAACGAACGTGACTAAGACTACCTGACCTGGTAATATACAACCTGAGGACTGACGAGATCCTGGAGCGAAGAAGAGATAGACAAGTTACGGTGGCATATTATAGGATTATCTGAGGTCCGAAGAGAGGGGATGACACGGTAACCTCGAATCCGGCAACTTGTTCTATCACCGGGAGAGCGACCATCTGGCCCAAGGAGGTGTCGGATTTATCGTCCACAAGTCTCTCGTTAACAACGTTGGAAAGATTGGGAGTGTGTCGACGAGGGTTGCGTACCTTAAACTCAGAATCACCAAAAGGTATTTGCTGAAGGTCACAGGTTTACGAACCAATCGGCATATCCCGATGAGGAGGTGGAGGAAATATATGAGGATATCTCTAAAGCCATGCATTTCGCCAAAACCCACTACACGATGTTAATGGGAGACTTCAACGCAAAACTAAGCACAAGAGAGAACGGTGAGCTAAAAGAAGGGAAATTTGAAATAGGGCAACGGAACCCAAGGAGCCAACACCTGGCCAACTTCATGGAGAAAGTAAGAGGAAAACTATTTATGATGAACTCTTTCTTCCAGAATCGACCTCACAGGAAGTGGACTTGGTCGAGCCCCGACTGTTCGACAAAAAATGAGATTGACTTCATTAGGACCACCAGACGACAACTGTTCAGTGATGTTTCAGTGATCGCGAGGGTGTATCTGGTAGCGATCACCGAATGGTTAGAGGCATACTGAACCCAAAACGTTAAGTTAGAGAGGTCTCGTCTAATGAAGTCAACGCTCCGTCTTCCTCGTCTTCTAATCCAAATTTCCGAAACCTTTCAGCTCGAGTTACAAAACCGTTTTAGTGCCTAGAAGACTGAAATGCGGACGATATGAATGACAAGCTCGTGGAAACTATGCATGCGGTCGTTTTGCAAGACCTGCCGCAGAAGAACATAAAAGCCTCCGATCACACTTAATCTCATGGCTGTTAGACGGGAAATGAGGCTGCAGTCTTCAACAGATTTGACAGCACACAGGCAACTAACAGACAGATTTGAATGCATGCGACAGGACTTACGCAATTTCCATACAGCTTGTATTGAAGAAACGATCGAGCGGATCAGGGCTCCAAAGTCTTTACCAGAGATCTGTTCCAGAAAGAGCCAACTGTCAAAGATGAAGACCGAGTATGGCAGCATCGGTTCGGGACACCTGAGACTTTGAGTAAGATTGAGAGGTTCTATGGGTAGCTGTACATATCATTGTTAGAGCAAGCAAGTGTGAGTAACAATCCAAGAGCAAGTCTTATCCGACACTATTCCGATGATATTCCATACGTCAGTCTGAGCGATTGGAATGGCTTCAGCACCTTAAAACGAGAAGGCCTTAGCGAAGATGGAATTAGGAGTTTCGAAAGCGGGTGGAAAACCGGTATTGGAAGTCCTTCAGAAGTTTTAATTCCGTCCTCCATGGTGGGACCACCGGAGGCGTGTAGCAGAAGTGCGGTCTTGTTCTTCAAGAAAGCGACAACGCTCTTTGAAGAATTACAGTCCGATTTATTCTGAGACGCGTCTACGTGCTGTTTTCGAGAGTCATCACGAATCGTCTCGCACGCAGAATTGACGACTTCCAGCATCCCGAACATACCCTTCGGCAAATTGTACAGAAGAGCGAAGAATACAATCTTCCACTTTGCGTTGCGTATGTGGACTATGAGAAAGCCTTTGATTACGCCGAAATTTCGGCGGTGCTACAGTTTCTTCAGCGGTGAAAAGTTGACTGCGTGATGAACTTAGAAATGAGGATATCTGCAGTAGAACTAGAGTGGCCGACATAGCTTAACGGATTGGTAAGCTGAAGGGGCAATGGGCCAGCTATATAGCTCGAAGAACCGACAACCGATGGGGAAAAAACGTTCTCGAGTGGCAGCCTCGTACCAGTAGGCAAAGTGTAGGGCGTCCTCCCACTAGATAGAGTGACGATATGGTAAGACATGCAGGAAGTCGCTGGATACAGGTGGCTCAGGACCATGCTTTGTGGCATTCTTTGGCCTAGACCATAGGCCTCCTTGCCTATTTTCAGCAGTGGATTTGTGAAGGGCTGTAATGATGATAGGGTTCTGCTCTCAAATAATGAATTCTTATTATTTCGTTTTGTTCTTCTATTTGTCACAAAGCTATAGGCTTGAGGAAAATTTGAAGCAAAAACAGATGTGGATTCTATTCCTCACTCTGATAGTCCGGTGGACGGTAATCTAACATGACCGGATAGAAATCAGGATTACATGGAGAGTCACGCTGCATTCATGGTTGTAGCACGATCGACCTGTCCAGGGCAGGACCATGCTCTCACAGAATACCAGCGTAAAATAGCAGATTATTGCTGTTGTGTTTCATATGGTGAGAACCGGAGACCCTTTTACTGGATACGAGGCATTCCATCGTAGTCTTTAGTGACAACATATTGAATCTTAATTGAGGATAAATGTAGATGTCTATGGCCACAGCATCAACTTACCGTCAGGGTGGTTCGTTTGTCACCTTATTCTATAAAAGGCGCAGAACCAACGACTTTACGTGCTTTCTGAGGCACGGAGGAATTGTTAACAAAATCCGGAAGCAGGAACCTCCGATTTCGGACCCACTATAACCACTAGACCACTAACGGGGCAGTAGCAAAATTAAAGTTATTTATAAACAGTGTGATATAATAATTCCAAAGCCATGATTTTTTGGTATTTCCCATTGTCGATTCTGTACGTAACTCCGGAAACGTGATTTCCTATCATTGATGTCGCCACTGCCTGATTTATTCTGTAATTATCGACCCGGCCCGGCTTCGCCTGGATCTATTAATGTGGTGAAAAATCTCCAAGATTTTCGAATAAAATATAGCCTAGATCACTCTTAGCATTACTTCCTATAACACGATTCTAATGAATCACGCAATTTGAATTTGATTTATGCAAGCTAATCCAAACGGATGAACCGACGTTCAGCCATTTCGAAGATTAGCTTGCACAGACAGAGAGAGATAAAATTTAAAAATGGTTATTTATGTCCTAATACCATGCAAATAATTTGGGAGCTTAATAGAAGCCAGTTATTTTAATATTACAGACAGACAACTCAATTTTATTAATATCTGAAGATTCGTTTATTCATATTTTTAATCATAAAATATTTTAAAAAGTACTTCGTGAAGATAATGTCCCACTTTTACACAAGGGCCTTTTACGATGCTTTTATTAAATTTCAACACAGTAAAATACATAAAATGGCGAAACACAAGAGTGAAGTAGTACTTATAAGTTTGACAAGACGTAGAAAGTGTGGAATAGAAAACTGAATTTTGTCGCGTTCGTGAACTAAGGAAGATACGTAGCTCAGGATCATAATAAATTCCATAATACGCGAGTAGCTCCAGTTCGATACCAGTACATAATTTTGAGTGCTGATTTTTCATTGCATTCCTTACAACAAAATACAAAAACGGACTTAATGCCTTGAGGAATTTCACAAGTCAACCCATGGAGTGAGAATTTGACGTAGTGTAGCAATATAGAATAAAAACAAAATAAAAACGATAATTAAGTACGTAATATAACTTTACTATTAAATAAACTACACAAATATAACCTATTTTATATTATATATTACTATAAATATTTTGTTTCTATATGATTTAATATGTTCGTGATGAACATGATATATGATGTACTTTCTATAAAATAACGAACCAACTTTTAAAAGCATACTTATTGGTTTACTTTTGATGTCATCGGGCAAGGAGTTCCAAAGACGTATAGCCTGAACTGTAAAGAAGTTACCATACCTATGTATCATGTTTTACCGCTCACAAAGTACAAAGTCGTAATATATTATAGTGCTACCTGGACTACCATGCTTGATTACGATTAAAATATGTAGATTACCTACAGACTATGACAGCATATATATATATACTATATATATATACAACTATATAAGAACAAAGAAGGCGTCCCTCCCGCTAAATTTCATTACAACGTGAAATACGTTAGTTGATTCCCATCCCGCCGCCACTAATATGAATCGTGCTCTGTGGAGATATCGTGAGGACAAGTAGCTGTCTGCGGACAGTCACGTGACCATCCCCAATGTTTCGAGAGTGTTGTGAAACAACAACATCCTTAGTTACTGGGGCACTGATGTGTTTGATGTTTTCATGTCATTATAAACCACGCTAGCATCAGGTTTATTCAAAACATTATTTTTATTTATGGAAATTATTTTTATCCATAATTTTTATAAAATGAGGATGACAAACGGCACACAGCCCACCTGACGGTAAGTGAATACTGTGACTCATAGACATTTACATCTATCATTGATTAAGAATTAAATTTCAAATGCGTTGTCACCCTGAAGACTAAGATGGAATGCTCTGTCCTAGTCTCTAAAAAGGTTTCCGGTTCTCACACTTACTCACTATACTCTACACTCACCATATCGAAACACAGCACCATTAAGGTGTTTTTCACGCTGGTATTCTGTGAGAGCGCATGCTACAATCTAATATAGCGGCATAGCTCCTACCACCTATATTATTCTAGAATTTCCAGAGTAGTGGTACTAAAGGGGTCGTCGAATTACACTGTAAGCGAGCAGCCTGGGTTCGATGCTCACCGGCACCAACAAAATTGTTATTTATTGCAATTTTAAGTCCGAATTTACTACGTACTCGGCGGTGAAGAAAATATCATAAAGAAACTTGCATGTCTGAATTATAAAACATATTTCGAAGACATGTGCAACACTCATTGAGACAAGTAGAACATATTTAAAAATAACTTCTTACCCCGAAAACCCTCAGCAAGTAATAAGCAGCTGTGGGATGCTTATACGCTGTAACATTACCTTATTTAAATAACAACATTATTTTTATTTACATTGCCTTAACATTACCTTATTTAAATAAAAAAAAATTAAGCTAACAAGCAATGCACGCAATAAATTTCATCGATTAACTCTGGCTATCCATCTCCATATTTCCATGCATGTAGTGGTTTTTTAAAATGGCAATTGAAACCCGTTGGGAACGGCTTCCTCGCGCAAATCAACTTGTCAGTGTTGTAGTAATAAATTCACAAATTTTAACCGCATAGCGCAGCTGCCAAACTTACTAAATAAAATTCAAAATTTACCAGTGAAAATTTAGTTCATCGGCTTTTGGCATCTTTTTGAAAACTGACGTTAAATAGTACTTGTTTTTCAGTATCATCATCATTAACATTACAACCTATCAAATAATAGAATGGATTAATTTTTAATTTTTGAGTTCCGATTCTACCACCGGTCAGTGCAGTCGCTTTATAACGATGTGGCGGCTCTAATGCGGAACCTACTATATTTTCGTGGCCTTTGTTCAACAAAAATTGGACGTCATGGACCAGGTGTCTCCGGAGCAGATACTAATGACTAGCTTCACCAAGGACGAGATTATCCAAGCGACGAAGGTGTTAGCAGATTCAGCCGTAACTCAAATCCGTCTTATCACACGTCACAGGGATTGACGTAGTAAGAAAAACCTGCAAAACATCTTCAGGCTGTTCAATGAGACCGACCCTGATAACATCCCAACTTTCGTCGCGCGTGATTTCAGCTAGCTGCCTCCCGTGACGTTCAATCACGTACACGTGACCAGATTATTGAAAGAAATCACCACATTGAAAGCCGAAGTCATCGACGTCCGTTTCAAATTTGATGAATCGAAACGAGCCGCAACAGAGCTGATGAAAGAAGACACTATTTTGCGCAACATAATTGCAACATCTGCGAATTCACCGCCCTCGCAGAATGTAAATACGACACGTGGTAACTGTAATAGTAGTCATATTTCACCGATGATTGCGTCTCCGTCACGCGATACCGTCTGTCATCGGGTTGATGACCATGAAATTAGAGTGACCTCAGTCGTCGTTGCATCACCACCTCAGCATTTGACTGCACCCATTAGTTTACCCATTAGTACTCCTCCGCCGAAGATAACCTCACAACAAGGGAAGACGTTTGCGGATATTGCCCGAAAATATTCGAGTCAGACACCCTCTTGTGGTTGAAAACGAAAGAATATGGACATAAGATCAGTTCCTGCGATGACGCGAAACAAGATTGATGACGGGTTTACTTTTGTTAAGAAGAGACGTCGGTCGAGACAAGCGTGGGACCGCCAAAATAAACACAAGTACAACTTTGCGTGTTGTGGAGCCTACTATACAGCTCTACATCTCCCGTTTAGACAAAAGCACGTCGGGAGAAGACGTCCTGCGTTTGGTGGAAGAACAAAGCCTATGCCGCATAGAGAATCCGATCTCTTTACATTTGCAGCGTCTGGAGTCTAATGGGTCAGTGAACTTCAAATCCAACGTACTTCAGGTTCCTGCAAAATATAAAGAGGTATTCCTCGCTCCCGATTTCTTGCTCTCTGGGGTAGTATTTCGCCGATACAGGGACGCGCCAAAGAAGAAAATTCCCTAAATAATATTAAGTTAGGTAAATGTTTTTAGATTAAGGACGTAGTTACATTTTGTTATCGTGCTAAATAATTGCAAGCTGACTTGCTTGCCTTTTGAAAACAGTTTTCCGCTATATTTTATATAAATTTACCTTACTAAACTTGATACTTGTATACCAAAAAAGGAAGATAGACGAGCCTGCGTACATTTAAAGTGAAGCTGAAACCTCAACTTTGACACGCACTCATTTACATCTTTTTCTTTCTTTCTTTATCAGCCCGTAAATGTTTACTGATGGATACACACATGGATGAACCTAAAACCATATTAATGGTTGTAAATAATTTTAGATGGCTATATGTACGTGAGCGTGTTCTTGAAATAGATGAGCATGGTTTTGGCTTGATTTTGCATTTTGAAATGTACGCATCGCACGTTTTTCTTTCTTTGTATAGGATACTTGAAGTATTATAATTTTGTATAGGACGCTACGAGCACGAGTGGCTTTGTGGTTAGAGCAATGTACATGCAATTGCCTAGCGTAATGTGGAATTGAGAAACATTAATTAAAGAATGTTTGTTACCCGTTATTTCATGGGTATGTTTTATTCGTATGCGTTTTTATGTGCTAGAGCCATATATGTTGCAGCTATATTTCTGGTATAGTACGAATTGGTCGGCTGACTGGGAAGGACCACGCTCACAGAATACTAGTTAAAATAGCAGCTTAACGCTGCTGTGGTTTGTATGGTAGAGTATAGAGAGCCGGAGACCCTTTTATGGAATGAGGTATTACATTTTAGTACCACGGTGACAACGCATCTGCATTTGATTCGTAATCGAGGATAGATGTAGATTTCTATGGACCACAGCAACCACTTAACATCAGGTGGACTGTGTGCTCGCTAGTCACCCTTATCCTATAAAAAGTGAGTGTTGATATGTTAGATTCATATATCTCGCGTATGAACTATCTCTGGAGTGTAGTTATTGTAGAATTTTACTAAAAGTCCTCCATGTTTTCTACAGACCGGTCGTTTCTTTGAATTAAAAATTAATTCTACCGTCGCCTATCCACAGGAAAATATACACATATTTTGACCAGTTCGTACCAGGCCCCGAACTTGTAGTACCATTTGCCTTTGTGTTGACTGTGAAACGTCAGATTTATACAACTAAAAGTAAATTTTCTTTTGTTTTATTTTGTTGATTAATGAGCATTTGCCTTTAAACAACTAAGTTATACTTTTTAACAACATACGTTCATTATTTGCTATCTGAATTGGACTAGCACTTAGAAATGAAAATTTGTGGTATATAATATGTAAACTACAGTCATGTATGTTAACATGTAAATCTTTTCCTAATTTTCGGGACGCTTTACGCTCATTGTTCTTGCTATTTTTTTATAGGTGGCAAATTACTTATCTCCATCCACTCAGTAATTGCTTAACAAGGAGAGCACAGTAGTATTTTCAAGCCGCTTGCAAACTCTTGCAAACCATGAAGCTTTCAACTTTTCTTCTCGTTTTCAAGATCGAGTTTGCACTCTGTAAAACAGTTCTCCTTTCAATAAAGTTTTTCGGTTCTGGGGAATTCACCAACTGTAATATAAGGTCAAGTATTTATAAGCATATGTCCGTGGTCTGACAAAGACCTTTTACCTGTTGAACCAAAAAAATTCTTGAATGACTTTGATGTGGTGGCACAATTCCTTTGTTTTCTGATCGTAAACATGTGACAGAATATTCATTTTTCTTCCAGAGTACAGGACTTCTTTACTGTACTGTACCAATTACGGAAAGAGAAGCATCGTAGATTGTGCCGTATGAACGTTTACTCAACATGCGTCTGCAATTACGACTTTCATTCGTATTCCTTGAGACAACATATTTTCGATGAGTTTTACATGCTCCACCTCTTCTTTCCTAGCTTCAACCATAATGCTCCGCCGTTTGTTCCCACATTGGCAAACTTAATTAAGTGTTGATTCACACAACCGCAGAGGTACGTTGGGATGTCTCGCAGAACAATATGAAGCTGGATATATCCAACACCAGTAGATATAATTCCTGCTATAATCTCCTGATTTATGCCCATTTCATTATCACTTTAGAACACTTTTTCGATCTTAAATTCTAGTATACATTTTGCAAAAGAAGTTTATCATTTTAATGAAGGCTAGCTCTTTTCCTTTTATTATTATTCAGAAATTTCAATACCTCCATTTTGGCTTACATTCTTTATCTGCACATTTAGCTCCTCTAGTTAAAAAAAGACAACAGGTCACAATTAGGTACTAAACCTAAAGTAAACTAATAAAACAAAATATCATTACTTTTGACTTTTTCCGTTCTTATTTCATCAACACTTGAGATTTTCTTACTTTGCCTGAAGTTAAACCATTAAATATTCATTAAACCGTTAAATTAAATATTCTTGGCCATCAAAATAATAATAAAATATTTTACTTTATGAAGGACTAAGACTTCTCGATAACATTATAATAGTGCACTATCCTCGTATGCATGACAAACGTCAGAACACCGAGCGACATGATCTCTCTCTGGAAAGCCTAGCGGCTGTCTAATTTGAATTGTTCCAAACGAGAGTTTTATTGTGATTTTATGTACTTAAAATATTTAGGAAAATAACAAGCTCATTAATTGTTAATTTTAAGGAGTACGGGTTAAAAAGATGTTCTTCTAACATATTATGCTATTATTTTATTATATTATGTAACATAAATATATGAAAATAATCGTTTTATCCACAGCATATTCATAAAAATATCACTTGGTTTGAATTTTTAATTTCTTATGTACACAACCTAAATGAAATATATTTTCTAGTAACTATGTCCCTTGGGCTTTTATAATTTGATTGTATTTTTTTAGTTTTGTAAAATTGTCAGCCCTCTCAGATATTTTAAGCTTTGAAATTGACGCTAAATTGGAAATTAAGAAAACCTCTCTCTAGTTTTCTTGATAGCATCCACAAACGCTGTATTAATATAAAAATCTTATAACTATTTAGAACATAAAATTTCCTCAAAGTTAAGTGAGTAATTATATATCTCATGGGCCAATGTTCTTAATTTTTAAGTTCTTGATGTCTGAAATAAAGTTATTGTGTATTGTATTGAAATCTTCTTATATGTATATAAAACCTGAATGACATATCTATCAACGGACAGCCGAAACTACTGAACGAATTTCGCTGAAATTTAGCGTACAGGCAGTTGTAATGACGTAGGCATCCAAGAAAGGTTTTGAAAATTACCTCAAGGGGGTGAAAAGGACAAAATTCATAGTCCGTCATTTTAGAGTTAGAAGTTGAAATTAGGCAAAGATTAAAAAATAAACAAATACGTATTCTTGGTTTTGAAAATCAACCCTGAAAAGTGGAAAAGGGGTTGAAAGTTTGAATGGGAAACAAGATTAGTTAAACTATTTTATTCGAAACTTCACAGGAGTACTCTATCAATAAATGAGTAAATAGTGTTTCAGGCTCTTTTCAGAATCAACCTCAAAGGTGGAAAGGGGTGACAAATTCTGAAAATCAACATGGCTATCGTTTTATGGTTTATCGGGTCGCTGATTACGAAAACAACAACTATTTCAAAATCCAATGGCAACGGAAATATCTACCATCATCCCTGTAAAAGGATGTATGGAAATGTCAATATGTGTCGTTTTATGGTTTTTGGGACGTTAATTACGAAAATGGCATCGATTATGGTTTGCAAACGACATGGTGGAAGATGGATGGATATATGTTTGTATGTAAAACCATCATGGGTTGGGTGACTTGGTCATTTAAGGTTTTGGGTCAAATAACGTAAATGATATTGATAAATATTTTAAACTTAATTTGTTAGAATAGAATAGAATATACTTTTATTGCACAAAAACAAAAAACGAAATAGACATACAAGATTTGTACAAAAAATTTGCACAAAATTACACCTGAACAAAAAAATTATAATTTAAAAATTAAAAAACAATGAAAATAAACAACCAAACCAAATATATTTTTTTACAAATTAATGAAATGGAAAAACCAAAAGAAATACTTAGGTACCTACCTATTTTGTATTGATGTTAAAGTTCCAATCCCTACCAATAGATGGCGTTGGTATCGTTTTAGAACGCGGTAACGTTGTGTTTTTTCGAACTAATATAAAGTGAAAGGTGAATGAGCGCTTCAACCTGTACCACATACGGTACCTATTCACTGTTAACGGATATTTGACTAGACTTCGACTTTGTTTGCCTGCTTACGGTTTAAGATTTGCTTCGTTTTTCGGATTAGTTGCTTGATTTTGATTTTCTTACAACCACTGTTCAAACTTGGAATTCGATTTGCTCTGGTGATTAGGTATTGTTTATAGAAGTATTTTTTCTCACTGAAAATATGACTTCAGAAACACTTAATATTAAAGGAAAAATTGAAGAACATACTGTCGTCCCCATTATAGGTGACGGCGCCTGTTTGTTTCTTATGTTTTTCATTTTAATGTATGGAACCCAAGAAAATGCGATAATGGTGCGTTCACAAATTATTAGATTTGTGGTAAATGATTGCCTAGGTTTTCAGTTATGACCCACGAGAAATGAAGATTATTCAACAGCAAATGAATATTCATCCGATATGTTAAAAATGAAACTTACGGTGGACTTGTGAATTGGGCTAGGATTAATATTTCCGTTTAAAGCACGAAACTCTCTACAACACAGAATCCGGAACAGATATTCGTCGACTTCTGTGACATTTTGACGCTCATTCGCCTATTGTTATAAAAACATAACAGCGTCGCATGGAGGCCCTCGAAGAGCGTGATCATTTTTCAGAGCTTGAACATTTAATGTTCAATTAAAATTGTGCGGAACAGATCAATCTGTATCGTCGACATTAAAATATGAAAAAGAAAAATAAACGAAGGTCGAGATTTACTAATTACACAAGAAAAGTCAATTAAAAAGTGCACAAGAAAGATATAGGCAGAAAGCCAGATTCAAATTGTAAAGCTGTGTCCGCTTATCATAAAATCCTCGATGTACACAGGCAAGTTGTTACAAATTACTAAACGAATCCACAAGTGTATAGAGCAACCAGTCACGGTATGAGGAAAACATGACACTGAGTTTATGGAAAAACAAGGTCCATTCCGCTATGGAGTATGACCTGATATTGCTTATAGAACTGACAGCAGTGTAGCCTTGGGTTCTATAAATATAAAGTGTCAGGTGCAATGCGCTGAAATGGAAGGATGAGACACCTAGTATGTTTTGCAGCGCTGGAAAAGCAACTGATCGGTTGAAACTGCCGGAACCACTTTTAGTTTGATTTATGATCTACACACCCAGATCATGACAATTTTATGGGTAATATCGTAAATATAAAGCCTGTTTCAGATGACTTCCTTTAGTGGTAAACAAAACACAGATGGTTTTCACCGTTTTCACTTTTAAAGTACAAGGCCAGGTCAACCATTTAATTGGAAGTATATTACAGCCGGACATGATGCCTGGAAGTACTTCAAATATATTTAGGTAAAGATGATCGAGATAAAGATTCGATGTTCTAAATTTCCAACTTAAAGTCAAATTTAATCAAACAATTGCAGAATATGCTGCATCAACTGAACCTGTATATAAGATCAGAAATGTGCCATTGATAAAGGCCTCCTTTAGAGTCATACAGTTGTCATACACTGATAAAAACCACCAGAAGAAATATAGAGGAGGTACATGCACCAACTACAAATGAAATGGCTTTAGTGTTAGTGGATCAACAATTTGATCGAAGAGACATCATCTTTGAGAGCCGAAGTAATTCACTTTAGCGAATAAGTGAGATACATCGAGCATATGATGCGCTAGAGTATCCATTGATGTTTTGCTGGGGGGATGATTGGTATTCAATCAACATACCACAACGCGATCCCACAACTAAGTTGCCGCTGAATAAAACTGTCTCTTCTGTAAATTTCTATTCGTTGATTGAATGATTAAAGAAGGAGAAGATAACTATTTAGTCAA
The DNA here is from genome assembly GCA_029286625.1 of Parnassius orleans. Lineage (NCBI taxonomy): Eukaryota > Metazoa > Arthropoda > Insecta > Lepidoptera > Papilionidae > Parnassius > Parnassius orleans. The sequence goes on along the minus strand of JAGSMP010001005.1, from coordinate 54,488 downwards.
CTATCATGCCCTTTTTAGTCAATATTTGGTGGATGAATACGCCAAACTAGCAACAGAGAGAGATTAAATTATATCAAAAATAATCAAGCCAAATTACGTGCTGATAGTTACATCCATTTAAAAGATGATATTGGACGACAAGACGCAGAATCCAACCAACTAGGACAAATGGTTGTCCTTCCATCATCTTTACGGGGATCTAGTTATATCCACGAAAGAACACAGGACGCGCCTATGTTAGAATTACGGCTGACCTGATCTTTCTATCACTTTCACATGCAATACCTGCTGACGAGATAAAAGAGCAATGGCTTCCAAGGACAACAATCTCATGATAGACACGACATAATTTCGAGGGTGTTTTGACCAAAGGTGAAAAAGATCATGAACTTGACAAGGGCAAATATTTAGTGAAGTGTGCAATACACCATATATGTACTCAATGGAATGGCTAAAGCGTGGTCTTCACATATTCATATTCTTTATGTCACAAACGTATTACTCCGGATCAAATCGACAATATAATTTGTGCTAAATACTGAATCCCAAACGTGACCCAGAGCTCACGAAATCGTTAAATTTAATACATGGTCCATATGAACTTTAAATCGAAAGTCACCGTATGAAAAGATAACATGTGCAGTAAACGATACCCCAGGGCTCTCATAAGGGAAACTCAAACTGGTGAAGACGGTTATCCGCAGTACAAGAGACGTTTATTAGATGACGGTTGGTTCTCTATTGATATCAAAGGTACAACCATAGATAATCACTGAGTAGTCCCTTATAATCCAGTATTATTAAAAAAAAATAACGTTCACTTAAATGTGGATTATTGTCATTCGGTGAAATCATTAAAATACGTCTGTAAATACGTAAATAAAGGTTCAGATCAGGCATCGTTTGCTTTAGAAAATGAGAAGGATGAAGTTAAAACCTACATAAGTGGAAGATATATAAGTTCATCAGAAGCAGTATGGCGAATTCTTGAATTACCCATCCACCTCGCTGTTCATTTGGAAAATGGGCAAAGGGTTTATTTTAATGAGCAAAATCTGAGTAAAAGAGTGAATAGTCCTCCAACAACCACACTCCTATCGTTTTTCGATTTGTAAAAGTGGATAACTTTGCAAAAACATTGCTCTACCTAGAAGTACCTGCATATACGTTAGGGATAAAAGAAAGTTCCAAAGGAGAGCAGCGAAAGAGAGGAGCAAACGTTGAAGGCTGGCAAGGTGTCAAAAAAGAGCACGTTCTGGGCAGGGTTTAAACTGTGCATCCGAACAATACAGAATGCTATCACCTTCGCATGCTTCTTCATGATATCCGGCGCCCAATTTCGTTTGAAGCGTTAAAAACTGTAGATGGTCATGTATACTCCGCGTTCCAATCAGCCTGCAAAGCTCTCGGCTTGCTTGAAGATGATCAGTATTTGTTCGCAGCAATGGAAGAGCAGCACTTTGCCAATCACCGCAAATGATTCGGAATCTTTTTACAATTATTTTATTGTTCTGCCAAATATTAGACCCTTTAAGCCTTTGGGAGAAATTCAAAGAATATTTATCTGAAGATTTTAAAAGGCAATTAGAAAGACAGGGAGATGTGGATGTACAGCACATAACAGATGTGGTATTTAACAAATGCCTTTCGGTAACAGAAGATGCCGTATTAACGTTGGGTGGTCGGCTACTAAAAGAGTATGGGTTAGCTCAGCCAAGCAAAGAACAACAATTTGAAAATAGAGAGTTTCTTAAAGAGACAAGTTACGACTTAGCATCATTAGAAAACACAGTTAAAAATATTGAAGGATCACTGAATGACGAACAAAAAGCAGTTTACAATCAAATTAACACAAAAATTGAATCAAATGAGGGTGGAATATTCTTTTTAGATGCTCCCGGTGGAACAGGTAGAACATTCCTCATAAATTTGCTATTAGCAAAAGTTAGAAGTACTCGCGGAATTGCTTTGGCTGTGGCTTCTTCTGGGATCGCAGCTACACTGCTTGAAGGTGGACAAACTGCTCATGCTACCTTCAAGTTACCACTCATTTTAACAACAACTGATACTCCCATTTGTAATATATCGAAACAAAGTAATTTTGCTGAAGTATTAAAACATACGAAAATGATAGTGTGGGATGAAATAACCATGGCTCATAAGGGTGGCGTAGAGGCTTTAAACAGAACTCTAAAAGATATAAGAGGAAATAGGAAGTTAGCGGGTGGTGTAACGGTTTTGCTGACTGGAGATTTTAGACAGATTCTACCAGTAGTGCCAAAAGGAACTAGAGCAGATGAAGTTAAGGCATGTCTTAAGAGATCCACTTTATGGCCTCTAATTAAAACCTCAAGCTCTCGGAAAATATGCGGGTACACTTAGGAGAAAAGAGTCTGCTGGTGGATTTGCGAACCTTCTTGAAATCGGCAACGGTGATTACCCGATAAATGACGGAATGATAACCATCCCTGATAATTTCAGTACAGTTGTATTTATGTTACAGGAGTTAATACAAATTTACCCAGATATTGCTCATATCCACGATAAGCCAATGGAATGATTGTGTGAACGTGCCATACTTACCCGGAAAAACGACCAATCAGCGGCAATTAACGATATACTTTTAACGTCTTTTGAGGGGGAAGAAATGGTGTACACGTCAATGGACTCTATGGTCAACACAGATGACGCAATCAACTACCCTGTCGAATTTCTTAATTCACTGAAACCATCGGGTCTTTCACATCATAAGCTTATTCTGCGCGTGGGCACTCCTATAATGTTGTTGCGAAATTTAAAACCTCCTCAACTGTGCAACGGAACCAGACTAAAAGTAAAAGCGTTACATCGCAATGTAGTGGAAGCTACAATTACAACTTGATGTGCGCAAGGGGAAACTGTATTGTACCAAGAATTCCCTTGATCCCGAATGATCTTCCTTGAATTCAAACGAATACAGTTTCCCCTCAAAGTCTGCTTTGCAATGACCATAAACAAATCACAAGGGCAGACATTAAAATTTGCGGGTATAGACTTGAGAGAAAATTGTTTTTTCACACGGGCAATTCTATACTATAATTTTTGTACACAGTAATAGATTAGCAAAAAATGTGGTGTATAAAGAAGTTTTGTAGTTTACTAGCTTTTGCCCGCGACATCCAGTTATAATTGTGGCTTGTACCAGTAGACTCTTTTTCACACGTGGGCGCGATATAACCTTACTCCACGCGGACGAAGTCGTGGGCAAAAGCTAGTTCAATATAGATTACTTGTAATTCTTATTGATTTTTCTTTAGCTAGGCGAGAAAAAGTATAAGATTTTTCCGTCACGACCTCCTTTCTATAGTGAGAGCGAGATGGAATAATATCCATCTCCCTCGCACTTTTTTTTATCTTGCCATGAAAGAAATATTATTTTAAATTACGCTTCATAGACGCTACTTCATAGACTACGCAACATCACAAACTCAGTGTAACAACTATAACAACAACTTAAATGTCTAAATGGTTAGTGACATAAAGATGTCATGTACTATTTTTCCACTATCAGGAGTACAATTCTTTCATTTTAATTAATAGGGACCATCCTTGCTTATTTAATATAAATAGCATTACTCGTTGGTTTTTCAATTGGCATTACAATTGGCGAATACATCGCGTGACATACATACAAAAAATACAGTCGATTTAAGAACCGTCTCCTAGAAGTCGACTAAAAATACTTGAAGTTTTCCAGCATTAAAAATAAATTGCAAATACTTCAAGCTCAACACAGGTTGGAGTAAAGCTGACGTGACGTTTTAATACATACTTGCAGAAATTCAACACTGCCGCTACAGATGTTCATCGTTCCTCCTACCTTACTTGACGGCAGCTCACTTATGATAGGAAGTAATTTTATTTTTGAATTGACAAATTTTATTATATTATATGTTGAAATATCAATTTATAAGGCTTAATATAAACATAAGAACATACCGTTACCATTAATTACCCCATAAGGGTAATCAATAGTAACAATGTTCTTATAAAAACAACTGCTGGAGCAGGATGGCAACCGCAGTAGTTTTGTTATTTAGTTGTTATTAGGAAGACGCTCCTGCCTATCTCCCGTTTTTTTTTCTCTGTCGACTTATATGGTATAGGGTAGCGGATATTCTTATATCATCATTACAAGGTGAAAATATGGTGTCTTAACTTTTACTGAAGAAACACAACATACAATTTTATACAAATTATATTAAAACATTAATGGCGAAAATATCAAACGTTACTCAACTTTAAGATGTCGTTAATTCTTGTGGTGATAGTCACCTTGAATTAAAGTAAGAGAGAACACGAGACTTAACGGCATCTTAAATTAACAGCGTTTCATTATTTGGACAAAATCTTAAATAAAAATATTAAAAGATTAAAGGAAAAAATTTAAAAAATTATACCGTATATTAAACTTTACTGAGTAAAATATACTGCTTAATTGCCACCGTCCGTTGGTATGCCCAGATGACCGCTGTTGATCTAAAACCAGGTACATTGGCACTGTTTAAGGCCGTCGAATGATGTCATTAATGGCTTGGCATGGCGAGGATACGACTAGTGGTCCGTTGGCACCAGGCCGTGATGACCGAGAATGTCGACCTCTTTACAACAGCGGCAATGGAGCTCATTCTTTTTAGCTTAATCTCAGGCTGCTAGCGAGAGAAATAAGTAATGTTGAAGAATGTTCCTATATTCGATGAGGCGGTGCATTTAACCAGTAGCCCAACTCCTCTCCACAAATGCTGGGACATGGCTCGCTATTTACGACTTCCAAATTTCCTAATAGGTTTTCTAAACCTGGATACCGAGTGGACCATATCAATGCCTCTGCGAATAGGTTTATCGGAAAATCCTGGTCCGGCCCGGTCTTATTGTACCAAGTTTCCTTGGCCTCAGCCAAGCACGAGACCGACATCACCGAGTGATGGGTTAAAAATTGTTCAAATGAGGTCTGACTTTATATGAAGACAAGAAAGCCGCAAGCACTACTCTGGAAACTTTTCGGATGTCCAAACCACCTTGGTGGTCTTATGCTTATATATAACAGGAAGGTAGCCCGAACCCAGGAATTTTCATTTAATGGACAATTCAGAATTTCAATCATAGTTTTCCTTATGAAATGATCAAGACAATTTAAAAATTGAACGTGCATCCAAAGAGTTGAACACCGCAGCACGTACGTAAAATTTGGGATAAAAGACAAAATGTTAGTACGGTATATGCCATATGTGGGCTAATTTCTTTCAGACGACTGGATGACTCTTTAAATTTTAAAATTGTTCACTGACAAAGCATGAGAAGAACTCAACCAGAACAGGAGCACCTAGAAGGCGACGCGATTTGCTGTAATTATCTTTATATTTGAGTGTAATGTTGGAGGAAGGTGTCAGTGAGGAGACGTGTTGTTCTTGCTACATCTTTAATTATACTACTGGAATGATATTTCAATCCTGGCAGGGTCACCATGTAATGTTGGAAGGTGTCGATAAAGGAGACGTATTGTTCTTACTATATATTAGCACTTTCTATATTACAAACTTAACTCTAATATATACCTATTGTCGTGGGGGCTACACGTCTAGGGCTAGGTGGCTGGGGTCACATTATCACTAAGGCGTTAAATTTGAAATAATTTGATCTTTTCGGAGTAGGTAAATTCTTTATTAACAAACAATATAGTAAGGATATTTGATCATTTCAAGTTTCTTTTTGAAAAAAATTATATTCAATAAAATTATGTTTCTTTTCATATTATATGAAAAAATTGAATTTTCATTAATAAAGATCTTATAAAAACGTTAATAATCTACGTAAATAGCTCCAAAATCTGTTTAATGTGATCTGTTTATCGTAGGATAATAAAAAATATTGTGGATCTAATTTTATTGGTATCTACATTCCACTTATTTATTGTGTAATTTTGATATATTTTGTCATCAATTTTACTTGCAATAAATAATACAATTACAATAAATTAAATGTCAGGCAAATTTTTACGAGTTTTAACTGCAAATTATGGAAAGCAATTACGAGTAAAGGAAATTAAAACCACTAGTGCTGTTCACAACCACTAGTATATAAAATATTAACATAATTCGGGAATTATTGTTGTATAAATAAATCATCATTATTGTTCTTAAGGTGGTTTCGTAATAGGAAGAGAAGGAATAAACTATTTATACGGATTTTATCGCATTTATTACATGTTTACAACCCTTAGAATTATAGTATAGAGCATCGTTTTGTAATAATTAAGAAAATAACTTTATTTGTACAAACAAACAGTCGACCAATCAGAGCGCGACACGTTATAGAACATTCTGGGCATTGTGTAATATTTGCGTGATGAAACTTATTTTACATATAGTAAAATTAAAGAATTAATGTACCCAAATTTAGAATAAAGGAAAGATTAATGAAAATTTGGGATATTTTTGTTAATCACTTTTTACATTGTTAATATATTAAGAAACCTTTATGGTATACTAATAGATAACTAAATTACTGATTTAACAATGTATAGTACATTGGCGTAAGAATTAATCGTGTATAGAAAAATGTAATTTAAGAGAATTGTGTAGTAAAATGTTGAACAATAAAGAGGCAAAACAGAGAATGGCAAGCGGCTCACTTAAAGTAAAGCTCGAGTCTACCTTAGCGCCTTGGGGCCTAGTAACATTGTAGTAGCTGAAGTGAATAGTAGCAGAAACAAGTAGTAGCTAGTGACTAGTAGCAAAATCAAGTAGTAGCTGAACATAGAAAATAGTGAATAGTAGCTAGTAGCATATTGGCTGATAATAGCAACCAGTGATAGTAATAGCTAGTAGTACAACATAGTAGCTGATATTGCAGCTAGGGAAACCTGTGATAGTAGTAGCATAGTACAACAGTAGCTGATAATAGCAGCTAGCAAAGAGTGATAATAAAAGCAGATAGTACTAGTAGTAGTGAAGTTACTACCGAACAACTTGAAGAAATAGTCAACTGAAGAAATCATCTGAAGAATATAGTGACCAACCGATAGTGAAAACCGATATAGAACAACCGTAGTTGAACAACCATATTCAACAACCGTGGTCGATAACCAATAGTCAGAAGATTTCCGCCGACCAGTTGAGCAGTCGAAGCGCTGGCCACTGCCTTGACATCTGTATTCTACAGTTCGTGCATTTTGATTGGACGTCAGTCCACAGTACCCCAGCCGCACCCACAAAGACGGCAGTAAAGTATCCATCGGAACCTATAGGTGTAGGACTTGAGCGACTAGTGGAGTATCTTCAACAACATTTACTCCCGAGTTTCGCCTGTCCGGCACAGATATGTGTAATTTCCAGATATGTTATTCAATTGTGAAATACAATATAGCAAAACCGAAAAGACTTATGTTATGACTATACATTTAAAGAAAAATTAAGTATCAGTCTGCAATATTGAAATAACTAGCTTCTATTAAGCTCTGGGGAGGTAACTCGCATGCTACAAGACTGGAATAACTGTTTTCTATTTTTTCTATTTGTCTGTCTCTCTTCCTAAACCGATTGATAAAACTTAGATCTTTTTTTTGTAAAATTGAAAACTAATAAAATGGTGTTGGTAATTATTTCATAAAATGAATATAACTTTTGTGTTATAATCTCTACATATAAAATCAATTGCTCTCCGTTAGTCTCGCTAAAACTCAAAAACTGCTCGACCGATTTTGATGATTTTTGTGTGTATTTGAATGAGTATAGATGGTTCAAATTCACATTTGGATCCGGTAGGTGATACCGTTATCGAGATCCAGAAATCACACATGCAAAACTGGGGTGGATCGCTAGTTTTATATAAAAAGGTCATTATACTTTATCTCCTATCTCGTCACCAAAAGAGTTCAATGATGGAGCGCAATGCTATATTTGTAAAAAGAACGATCACTTTGGGTGTACTGGTATAACGGAACTTCAGTGCAAAATGGTTTATGTTCCGATTTCACTCCAGGTGGCGATTCTGGTGGGGAATCAGCGACTTTGGACTTTGTTATTCTTTAGATGATTCATGAGATAAAGAAGCTTGCTGCAGTTTCAAGTCTTATCGAGGACATTAAATCTATTAAAGCTGAATTAATTCATCTGGAAGGAGCCTTGTCAGTACAACGGTAGTTAACTTAAATTTTGTAAGACCAAGTCTCCAGTTTGGATCGTAATTTACAGGTAGAAAAGGTTCAGAATTTTCTGAATATGGTCAACAAGGAGATAGCTAATCTTAAAAGTGTAATTGAGACAAAGGAACAATAGTCACGACTTAGTAATGTTGGCACCTCAAAGCCCAAAAACCTATTTGACATCGCGAAGTCTATGGGCAAAGCAGTTGGGTATGAATTCCAAAATCTCAAATCAACTACACATCCAGTACCTATGTTTAATACCAAAGAAAGGACATCATTATCAATTTTATAAATTGTTACGTCATAAAAGAATTTGTGACACGCGCGCAAAACTCTAGAAGCAAGAAATTGATTTGAGGTAATCGACAGCGGATTTTTAAATGATCATTTGACTCAAGAGCACAAAACACTTCTAACGAAATAAGGACCCTAGTCACAAATGTATAGTTTGCCCAATTCGTTTCTTGGTTCGTTTGTGGTTCCGTCCATTAGTTCGTTTGGAGTAACGAACGAACAAATATGTTCGCTCGTTCGTTCTGTCTTTAGAATGTTTTGATCTAGATTCATTTCTTTTTAGATCTTCGCGACAGTTAAAAGTATAATTATCATCAATTCATATAAAACATCATCAATTATCATGTTTAATTATCTTCTAAATATCATAACACCTTCCACCATCGGACAACCAGACGCTCGGCCAGTCTCCATCCTTTTGTTGTCGCCTTACCACGCATTCAAACCAAACGGTTTGCTGTATCGTTTGTCATGCATACAGCAAAGAAATGGAATAAATTGCCAGCAACTGTCTTTCCATTCTATCACAATGTGATTATCTTCAAGGCAAGAGTTTGTAGGCTTAGAATACGTTTTTGTTAAGTCAGTGCGCTTCACCATCTTCAGATACATCACCACTACCATCAGTTGCGCTAGTTAAGCGCTAGCTTAGAATAATAAAAAAATAACAAAACTATAAAATCTACACAAGCGAAAGAGCAGGCAAAGCTAGTAATAAATATAACAAAATAAACAGCAATTGCTTTGTCTTTATCGTTTTTTCTTATTAAGACAGCTAACAATATCATATTTTTTTCGCAACAGACTTGCTTTTATTACGTTTTTTTGTGTTTTTACACACCTATTCACATCTCGTCTATTGTTGATCCATTTCAACGACAGGGTTTTCCATCTGTAGTAATTGCAAAACAAACTTGTGCAGTTTCATTTGATTGCAATCAAACATTGCTTTATAATTAACAATTCATACTATTTGAGGATTCCTTTTCTGAGCGGGAGTCCGTCTGGGTAGGCACCACTCTCTTACATGTTTCCACCGCCAAATGACAGTGCTTGCATTGCTGTGTTTCAGTCTGAAGGGTTCAGAGAGCCTGAATAATTACAGGCTAAGAAGCATCCCATCTCATCATCAGAGGTGACAACGCATCTGTAGACTTTTTGTTTTCAGTAGCATCCACTTACCATCAGGTACACTGTAAGTTTGTTATAGAAATAGAAACAGAAACTTTTTATTTTATATAGATTATAAATATTGTGTGGCACTACTCCGAAGGCGTGGAGCAGAAGTGCGCTGGCCTTGTTCTTCAAGAAAGGCGACAACGCTCTCTTGAGGAACTACAGACCGATTTCCTTCTGAGCCGCGTCTACGTTGTTTTCCAGAGTCAATACAAATTGTCTCACTGAAGACTCGACGATTTCCACCTCGAACAAGCGGTCTCCGAAAAGGCTTTAGCACCATAGATTACATACATACCCTTCGGTAAATTGTTACAGAAGACCGAAGAGTAGAGATCGACTAGGTAAGTCCAACTGACCGAGAGGTCAATCGACGGATTCAACTCAGCGTACAGCGTTCGGGAGATTACGACACATCTTCTCGTCAGGCATTCCTCAAAACCTCAAAACTAAATTGTACAACATGCGTGTTGCCAGTGATAACCTATGGATCTGAGACGTGGTCCTTCACTGCTGGCCGTTTGAGGAAGCTCAAAGTTGCTCAACGAGCTAGGTTTCTCTGGGTGATGACTTAAAACGAGGATATCCGCAGTATAACCAGAGTAACCGACATAGCCCAACGGATTAGCAAGCTGAAGTGGCAATGGGCCAGCCACATAGCTCAAAGAACCTACAACCAATGTGGAAGAAAGTTCTCGAGTGGCAGCCTGTACTGGCAGGCGAGGTGTAGGGCGTCCCCTAATGGATGGAGTATGACCTGTAGACATGCAGGTAGTCAATGGATGAAGATGGCGGCACCGTACTTTGTGGCATTCCTTGGGGAGCCTATGTTCAAAGCAGTGTACTGTGAGGGGCTGTAATGATAGTAATGATAAATACCACTTATTGAAAATCACTTTTATGTTTAATTTACCACTGGTTCGGAAAAATACCTCTGTTCTGACCAGCAAGAAAACCCATGAGACATTTTTGAAAAAAGAACAGGTTCAATCATTGAAGTTACACAATAATTAATAACACAAAACAAATAAAGTAGCTTGGTAGCGATCACCATACCCAGGGGTTATTATCATTCAATGCATTAAAAAAATCTGACGGAAGTCAGATTTTGTATATTTTCTGGGATTTTGTTTGTCGCTTTAGGTTTAGAAAAATAAATTAATTTTCTCCACGTATAAATCTCCGTGGTAGCTCAGGGGCTATGCACTCCTTCTGAGTTTATAAAACGAACAATCTAAGTTCCCACCACAACACTAAAGTTGTTGCAGACCTTTAAAGTACTGAATTACTACGTGAAGGAAAACATTGTTAGAAACCACCATAACTGGGATATAAAATACCTATTTCAATTTCATGTGAAGTCCTCCAACACATACTGGAGCAGTGCGATGGACTAAATGCTTCATAACTAATAAAGAGTCAAGGAAAGGAACGTATAAATCAGGGTGTGATGATAATTTACTTACTTCTTAGCTCAAGAAATAAACGACAGACTAAAAACAGAAAATAATTATTTAAAATATGTATGTACCATAGACTTGGAATATACTGGCGTATAGACCACCTGACAGCCCGAAAACGCGTGACCATTTTGTCATTGTGTGCGTTAGCTAGTGATGTATATTTTACTTAAAAGACTATCGAAAATGATTGTTAAGGAAGCGGTAAAAGATTATAAAAATTGTTTAGTGCATGAAGTTGAATAACTTCAAAATTTACTAATTTTACCATGATAGTTCTAAAATAATTAAAAATATTCATATAACATGTTGCTGGAATAAGCTGAACCTACCTGCCTTTTGTTGGATTTTAATTCAAATGTATAAAATCCCAGGTGACTTTACTGAAAAACTTAAAAAACTCCCAATAATCAGATCAGAATGTTGTATTGAGCTATGGAGCTATGATCTTGGAGAAAAATATTTACTGCCGTGGGCAGTTTCCCAATTTATTTTTTAGCATATTGTTAATATAAATGGTAGATACTTAACTAAGTATATACCTATTTTTTTATTAATAAAATGTTTGATGGGGAAACAAGAACGGGGACACGGAGTACATAGAAGCTGCTTTATTTTCATATAAGTATTATTGTGATAATTACAAACATTTAATAATTAATAATTAAATAGATTATAGAAGTTTATTTTAACATTCCGACTTAAGTATAAACTTAATAATTTAAGGAAGGAAACTTGTAGGAATCAGTTAAATAAGATTGCTCTGTTTAATGGCAATATGTTTATGAGGCTTCATCATGCTTCATGTTTATATTCTTTCTGTACCTGAAAAGTATAAAGTAATAATAAACTTATTATCATTTTAGCTGCATGAATTTTAAAATAATGATCTTAACACAGTAAAGTTCACTAAGTGTCTGCGGATACAGATGCACTCTCTATTCTCTCAATCTCGGTATGTTAAGAAAATGGTCACTCATTCCTTGGACTGACAGCAGCAGGTACAACTTAATTTCGCAGATCTATTGATCTGCGCAGCTATAACCACGAGTTCCTCTCTACGACTAACGCTGTAGGGGATGAACCACGCTATTTGCCCTCGCGTACAATGTCGTCGGCCATCAAGCATGAATCGGGCATTGACCGTTGTGAGTATCAAATACTATGGAATTTATACTATCACGTCTAATGCGCGGTCGTCCGTAGCGCTTGGGGCATTACTAAATATCTATACAACACGCTAAAAGTTTTGTCGTTATGATTTGGAAATATAATCCGAAGCTCCGCTCAACCTTGAGGGAAAATAGCATGATGCTATGAATATTGTACTAGTGTGACCGTGAGGCTGTGCGGTTGGTTAAGCAAGGTTATACATTTATTTTGGTTGATAAATAGATACTGGTTGGGTTCATGTTAAACAAAGAGATAATCACAAGATTTTTGTCTTTAATGTACTACAGTTTTATAATGTATGAAAATCTGTCTCTATATTTATAAAGTTTTGAAAGTTATATTTCTGAAGTCTTATTATAACAATATTTTACTTACTAAAATAATGTAGAAATGACTCCTTTAATAAAATTGTTTTATTCTACTTTTTCTTTATACTTCTCAAGAAAATGTTTGCTGCAAATTGTTGAGTTTCTTCTGCATTCCAACCAACCCGTCTAGTGAACCTTAACCACTTTTTCTAATTATAGAATCCGGAGGAATCTGTTTGAAAACGGCAAAATAAAATTACATTTTAGAACGCAAACCGAAGATTTATTTTCTTGTTGTGGCAAGTCTATCGATTCATTATAAACATTTAAGATAAATATCGACATTAATTTTGATATAGTTGAGTCAATCCTAGCGTACATGTAATAATATTTAGTATAAAATGTATTTACCAAATTCATGCAAATTATAAACTACGTGACTTTTTTCTTTGCAAAATATCAAAATTAACAAAATAATTGAATATATTCTATTTTAAACAGTATGTAACATAAATTTTAACTAAAAATAAACGCGTCATAACATTGACGACGTCTTGAGAATTTACCTGTGATATGTGATATTATCAGGATTATATCTATTACTAGCTGTTACCCGCGCTTCGCCCGCATGGTCACTGGAAATGAACTATCCATTGCTTTTGAATTGAAAAAACTGAGTTTTATAGATTTGTCAGAGATGCAGTCATTAAAAGGAAACTGAGCAAAATTGATTCGTCAGCCTATTTAAATGTTTTGAAACGCAGCGTATAGGAAAGCATGAAAATAGCCTGCTTATTCCAAATGGAAATGGGATATTTTTAATTAAAGGAAACTGAGCATAATTATCCGTCAGGGATGCAGACTTTGAAAAGAAACTGAGCTAAATTAATTCGTGTGAGATGCAGTTTTCTGAATTGAAAGGAAACTGAGCCAAATAAAGATCCGTCAGAGATGCAGCATTTGGAATTGAAAATAAACTGAGCTAAATAGGAAATTTTGAATTGAAAAGGAAGATCTGTGAGAATTTGATTAATTGATTGTGGGAATTTTGGAAAAAAAAACTAACTGAACACTATTTTAAGACGCTACTGTACACAATGTTATATGTTTTTCCATTCGGGAAAGAATGTGGAGATTCTGCATTTGAAACACGCGAACATGCTATACAGCTGACCATGAGAGAAGCACGGTTTTTCTAAGTTGACCCCCGCTACCTGTAACGTTTGCTCTTGCGCTTATTAATTGTCATTGCAAAACTGAGCTTAATAGGAACTGCAACCTTTGAATTGAAAAGGAAGAATCTGTGGGAATTATAGGATCCGTGGTATAATAACATTTTTACCTTTTCCTACGCCTGTCAAAATTGTAGCACTGATTATGTTCCGTCCAAGATGTGTCACACGCAGCCTTGTCCCGTTACATAACCGAGAGCATCTAAATTTTGCATTAGCATGACTGGGACGCCAATTTAATTGAAGCTTGTATGTGAGGGCACACCTGACAACTCTAGAGAATTTAGAAACTCTACGGATATGAAGTGCTCTGTCTGTGTCCATAACTGTGTCTACTGACAAATACTCTGTTATTTCTCCTGCTAATTCGCTTATATATATCTGAATTTATTTTGTTAACGCTCTCATTTTTGTGCAAGAATCGCCTTTCACATAACCATTTGTCTTCATGCATGTTGTTCGTTAAATCTGAATAAACGCTCGCAATTAATTCGGAATGACTCTGTACTAAATTACAAAATCTCTCGTCAATTTAACGCAGCCCTCAGCATCCGTTTCCAACCACCCATCGCCAATTTTAATAGTGTGTCAGCAGTTCCAGCATTGATATCATTATACAAATGCACTCTCATATTCGTAGTAAACTGAATTTTGTCACCTTGTTCCATAAAATAGACGATTCGAGTGGCTGTTAATTTCATCTGCAGGTGTGCCTTTTGAATGACTAAAGTTTATGAAAGTCACCAGCCAGTAAAACCACCATTCCTCCCATTACATCGGTATTGCTGCGCAAATCCTGGAGCGTTCGATTTAGTGCTTTCTACAGCTTTTTTATGCGACATTGTACTTTCGTCCCACACTAAAAGTTTGTATTGTCGTAGCATTACACCTCGAGCACTATTTTTGCAAGTTGCAGATCGGCGATTCTTCCTGGCTAGATTTAGAGGAGTTTAAAACAAAATGTGCAGTGCGGCCCTGCTTAGCAGCGTGGCGGCTATACCGGAGGAAGCTACGGCCACAGCAATGTTTTTATCTTTCCGTACTTGCGCTAATAATAAATTTAACAAAAATGTCTTCAGTTCCTCCAGGGGCATCTAAAAAAAAGTGCACCATTTCCAGATTCAATGTGTCCTAATACTTTGTCAAAACTCGTTTTTGTTCGGGAAGCAAGTGGGGTACAAATTCGGCTACTTACGTGCTGGTATATCAGTTTGTTTCACGTATATTTCATCACTTAGTTCATTTTCGGTTGTTCGCTGAGGGCTTATCATTCCAAAGTCGCTTAATTTTTTGCCTACCATTGCCATTAATTTATCTTCAATTTTCCAAGTGCTTCATTATAAATGTGTTCATTGTATTTCATGTTCGCGTGTGTCTGTCTGTAACCTTCGCAAAATATCTTCCGCCATGTACTTTTATATTTGTCCCACAATTTATGCATTAGATAGCCCGCAAGATAATGAGAGTTGCATAAAGATCCCTAATTTTGGCTGGTGACTGGCACTGCACAGCCTCCATGGTTTCATCCCAGTGATTATCGTTTTCAAAAGATGCAGAGCTTCATATGCTTCTTTAAGTTGCGCATTCCTGGCCGTTGACAGTTTTAAGGTCTTTATATCCTGTAGGACGCCGAACACAGGCAGCAATCGTAAACAGAATCATTCAAAATTAGTTACATGGACGGTATACACACGACCAAGGGTATCTGATGACTTTACACCGGGCCAATTTGCAACAGGCGCGCCTTGAATACGGCGTTTCTAATTCTTCCTAGATGTGTTCCAAGTATAATAGCGGGGACTTAAATTTCTTTCGGTGAAATATACACGCTCCATTTTCTAAGTGCAAGGTGAGTAACTGTTGGGTGCCTGTAAAGGGGAGGCCAAGGAAACGCCACGCCCTCGTTACTGCTGACATAACGCCCTGCTTGAAAGGTCTGTACTTCATTAACGGGATTTGGCTCACCTTCACTCCTGAGATTAAATATTGCTTGGTCGCTTCCTTTATTTATGTACTTACAGATATACTTGATTGCGCGGACAGAGCTACATGCTTTTACATTAATGTGGGCATTAAACATTTTACATAGAATGGGCGAATACGGACAATCCAGCTGTTATTCTATGGTTTCGAACGCTCCAGAGCGAGATTTGATTGTAACTTTCCTGCCACCATCTTCGGGAGCTCTATGTCTGTATAAAGGGTAGCCATTGTCATTGTGCACCTTTTTTTTAATAGCTGTTTAGGAATTTGTACATTTTCCTTCTTTCTTCATACATAGCGATATTGAATTTCGTGCTACATGGACCGTGAATTATATTTCGGACGATGGTATCATACAATTCTTTATCTTGCTCAGGATCCGGAATCTGGCGCTTATTATGTCGTCTATGGCAACGCAACTTCTTGCTTCATATTAGAATGTGGGCATGCGGTAATCCTCTTTTTTTGCCATTCAATTGAATACATGAAGCACTGCACCTCTCCGAAAATTTTCCTTGTTAATTACATACATTAATTTTGTACTTTAATCTAAATACTCTAGTAACTAAATCGTGTCTGTCAGTACTTTTTGGCCCGGCATTAGCCTCGGTTTTCCATGTGGGATTGCAAGTAAAAGTAACAAAAGATCAGGTCTTCCGTAAGTTCGTACATAGGCGAATGCGTCTCTTGTGTACTCATGTAGGTAGCGGACTGTTAACGAATGATGAGGGCAGAATTACCATTTTACCTAAATCCCTGGGGTTCATTGGCGTCGCTAAACTGCATCTTGTAAATGTATATATTCTCAACGCGCAGCTTTGATTTAAAGATATATAACGGAGACGTTCACTTTCTACCTTCACATACATGTCTACCAAAAATTGATGAAATAATTGTCTACACCGGCTAAGAGGTTAAAATCATTTTCTCGCAACATCATATGATACGCATAAAAACCATACATGATACTTTTTGTTCGGAGTAGGCTCCTTTGTGACCGGGTTAATGAGTGGAATTTGAAAATGATAACCTCTTGTCCTTTGCACAAATCAATGGGTATTGCAGAGCGTCATAAAACTGTGTATCGGCTACCCGTTGCAACGTATCATCACGTGCTCGCAAGACAATGTCTCGTGAAGAAAATTGATCACCACTAATTACGGCTGCTATTTCGTTTATCAAAGGTGCATTGTAGCGCCTTTCATGCTCTCGAGGGGTCCGATCTGTGAATGACGACTTTATAACTTCTTCAGGTAGGTTTTCTAAAGCAGTTTTGAATGTTTTGACTAAAGTGTTACGTCATGCAAGAATCTTTGAATTTTGAACACTGTGTCTCTCTCAACTCCTGGATAAATTTAGCGACGGTCTAACTCAATTTCTTCGTCACCCATAAAATATACTTGTAAAAATTTATGCTGTTCGTTTTCAGCTGGAAAAAGTGAACCTATTCTATGATAATTTGCCCTTGCACCAAATGTAGTGAAAATCCCGGCATTATTATTTCCCGGTCAACTCCGAAGGACGTCATTTGAAAGCATGAGTTATATTTCCGGATCCTGTTTAAAAGCGTGACTCATTAGCATCATATAAAAAGAGAGTTTTCAAAGGTTCTTCTGGTTCCCATCAGTCCGATTACAACTAACCTGTGATTTTTATTATCAATCTATGGATCATAATTGAATGCTGCGTCATTAAAACCGACCAATTGTTTCTTTGAAAATTTTGTCGACGTTCAGCTTGAGCTGTGCATTTGCATCTTCGCGCCTGTGTCTGTTCTGGTGTTTCAGATGCCCTTATAGTAGATTGACGTTCAGCTTGCTCAATGAGTCTGTGTTGAGTTTCATCAGGTGTTTCCGCGGCTCTTAAGGCAGCCTGACGTTCCGCTTGTTCGAATAGCCTTTGCTGACTTTGAGCAGGTGTTTCAATAGCTTTAAAGTAGCTTGACGCCTGCCTGTTCAAGACGCCTTGCTGACTTTGAGCAGGTGTTTCAGTAGCTCTTAAAGTAGCTTGACGCTCTGCTCATTCAAGACGCTTCGCAACTTTGAGAAGGTGTTTCAGAAGCCTTAAAGTAGCTTGACGCTCTGCCTGTTCAAGACGCCTTCCTGACTTTGAGAAGGTGTTTCGGAAGCTCTTAAAGCAGCCTGACGCTCTGTCTGTTCAAGACGCCTTTGCTGACGTTAGAAGGTGTCTCAGATGCTCCAAACGCAGCCTGACGCTCTGCTTGTTCTTGCTTTCTCAGTTCAGCATCTCTTCTAAAGATTCTAGCGATCAGCTAATCTTTTCGCTTGTCTTTGAGAAGATACTCTTGAAAGGCTGGACTTACGTTTGCAGGAGGCATGAAGTAAGAAAAACCTATTTATAAAAAACGTTAAAATACTTAAAAGGAATTTAATTTTTAAATATTTTTAAAGTAAACTAAAATATCTAAAGGAATATTATTTTTAAATATTTTTAAAATCAAAACAACAAAACCAATTCAAGACACAACACGAATCCGAAAACGATAGCCAAAAAAATCGAATCAACTTAAAACCAAATCACAAAACAAATCGCAGAAAACCGAAATCGAAAGCAGTAGTCAATATAAATATAACTAACGAAAAGAAGTAAGTGTATAGGTACCTGTATACACTATCTATACTATTAATATTTCTTTGAAATATTGTTAAACAACCTAAAAGAACGAAAACCAATTCACGATTCTAAATAAACAAAATCCAAAATCAAAGCCAGAGTCTAAATATGTATGGAATACCAACCAAATCAACAAAACGATCCAAGAAAATACACAAATCCGAAAACGAAAGCCAATATAAATCCATTCAACCTTAACCAAATCACAGCAAATAACAAACAACCGAAATCGAAAGCAGGTAGTCGAATAAGCTACGAAATAGAAACAATTTAAGCGTATAGGTACCGTATGCACTATAAGTTGACGCGCGGCTCAACGGCGGGAGTTAAGTACATGTCAGGAAACATTTCGTTACGCGTTTTAAAAACCTAGTAAAGACATCTAGCGGAAACAATTTAAACTATGTATACGTTAGTTAATAAGAACTCTCAAAAAATATTTTTCTTACAATTTTGCACAATTTTTTTATTGTAATACCGATTCAATCATAACCACATATAAGAACTGTATTCATTTCGTTCAATAAATATTACAGGCTTTTAATAAGGCTTACTAAGAACTGTTTCTACCATTGTTAGTAATAGTTAAGTGAAAGTGACAGGTGGTGATAGTATTTCTGATCCATACTTATAATCACGCCTGTAACCCTTGGTGGGTAGGCAGATCATCAACGGATTACTTAATATCGTCTGCGAGGTTATCGCTCATTCTGTGAATTACAATGCACCAAAACGTTTGAAGAAAATCAGCTGGTGAATTTTATGTTTTTATCGCTCTCTTCCCGGTCCCTGGAAAATACAGATCCATACATTTTTATCTTCATTTTGTAAAAAGACATAATAATCCAGATATTCTGACCTTCTGTGTTCGTCCATCGTACCGTCGTCCGTCTTGTAGAATCACGGTGGCGCCACCTAGCTGAATTTAATTTTGCAACATATTCGATTTTCCACGGAATGATATGTTTTTCCTGAAAAAGTAGCCTATGTCACTCTACAGCCACCGAACTATCCCCTGCACAATAATCATGACATGCCGACGCTCTGTTGCGACGTGAAAGAAGGACAAATTGTGCAACATATTCGATTTTCCCACGGAATGATGCCCGCGGAAAAAGTGTAGCCTATGTCACTCTACAGCCACCGAACTATCCGTATACAAAAAATCATGCCATCGACGCTCTGTTGCGACCTGAAAGAAGGACAAACAAACACACTTTCATTTATAATATTAGTATGGATTAACTGCACAGTCACTCACGGAACAATTAACCATTTTGGATAAAAGTTACTATTAAAATAACCACTATTATACTTTTAAAAATACAAAATATTTCGAGCTATTTATTGTGCCGAATTGTGCCGACCTGTCATTCAAAATCGGTTACAGAGTCATGAGATTTGGTATCCTTTTCATCTTGCATTTTTGCCATAAGGAATTTTCTTCTCCTTGCACACTATGTTGGTCTATACGCTAGTATATTCTTAGTCTATGAGATGGTACCATAGATTTCAAGTATATTCTAAGTCTATGGTATGTACCGTGTTTTAGCGGTATTTTAGTAGTATATAGTAGCATATTTAGTATAGACGAATCCTTTCGATACCTGCTCGGTATCGAAAGAAAAGTACCTGTATAGAATTGAATCCGGCGCTAATTGTAAACACATACTTGCGCCGCCATAACGCTATGTCAGCGATCCAAATATTTAGAACAATTACAGTTTTTGGGAAACCTTTCCAAAACTGTTTATTTGTGTAAGAAAATTAAATTTATGTTCATTCTTAATTGTACTGTATATTATAAAAATAAATAATAGTACCTATGTTATGAATTTAATTAGACTATTTGAACTATAATTTTTTTTAGACTTTAAAAAATTATCAATATGATTAAGTATCACTTTGAGTACTCAAATGAGTAGTGTCGCAAAATGCTTTGAGTACTCATATGAGTTAGATATTTATTTTTTGGTGTATTGGAACATCCCTATGCAAATGTAAGAATATCCACTACCACACATCATTCCGTGGGTGTGGTAAGAAGTGACAGAGGAAACAGTTCAGGAGATGGGCAGGGTGCCTTCCTAATAACGACTAAAATAAACTATGGCAAATATTCCCCCTATGTGACAATCTATGGATGGCCTGTGTTCATCAGTGGACTTAATAGGCTGTAACTCATTATACGTGGTAGAGCCACGCTGCAGCTATATTATGCTTTGTGCAAGAATGGGTCGACTCGAATTGGGTAAGACCAAGCTCTTACAGAGTACCAGCGTAAAATAGCAGCTTAATGTTGCTGTGTTTCGTATGGTGAGTGTAGAGAATCGAAGAACATCTTACTGTAAACGAGGCATTCCATCTTAGTCCTCAGGGTGGAAAACCATCTGCATATGGGCCACATCATCCGCTTACCATCAGGTGGATGTGTGGTCGTTTGTCACCCATATTCTATAAAAATACGACACCTTACTTATTTTACCCAGGTCCGAACCAATCTGAACACTCCTTTGTGCCTCTGGCAGTAGTTTGTGTACGTCAGAGAGATTACACAAAAACCATGTCCAGCAGTGTACCATTTTGGAGCTAATGATAAAAATAAGAATGTTATTATCAGAATTGACAGTGCACAACAGCAAAGATATCCATGTAGTGGCGGTGTAAGAATATCCACTACCCCATATCCCGTGGGAAGTAAGAGGCGACAGAGGGAAACAAATCAGGAGATGGGCAGCAGCGTCTTCCTAATAATGACTAAAAATAAAAACTGGATTACAACCTGCCACAAGCGTGCAACTATGACAAATATCTCCCTATGAGGCAATCTATGGGAAGGGTCTGTTCAGCAGTGGACTTAATAGCTGTAACGGTAACGGTAACGGACAGTTAACAAGTAAAAACTAATCTGTAAAACTTTTAATATTATTGACATGAACCGTCAACGAAATTAATATTATTTGCGACTTTAAATAAAATAAATATCCACATTACGGTAGAGACACGCCACAGCTTTTGCTAGCTTTACATAGCTGCAGCACAAATGGTGGGCTCGACTGAGTAGGATTATCTAACAGAATACCAGTGTAACAACAAATTGATGAACACTTTGTACTGGCTACGACACATTCCTATTAATATATTCAGCGGTGGACCTTAAGGACGTGTAACGCATACATGCGCAAACAAGCGCTGATTAGCTCAAACAGTACTTTTTTAAACCTGTTAATATCCATCAACCGCTTATCTTATACAAAGTTAATTACTCATAACTTTAGGAAATTTTATGGTCTAAATAGTTATATGAGAATGTTTTATATTAAGCGTTTGTGGATGCTATCAAGAAAACTAGAGAGGTTTTCTAAATTTCCTTTAGCGTCATTTCAAAGCTTAAAATATCTGAAATGGCTGACAATTTTACGAAACTAAAAAATACAACTGTTGACAAACCCCAAGGAAATAGTTACTAGAATATATATTATGGTTTAGGTTGCATATAAGAAACCAAAATTCAAACAAAGTAAAATTTTATGAAAATGCTGTGAGAAAACGATTATTTTACCAATTTATGCTACTTAATTTTAATAAAATAATAGCTAATATGTTAGAAGAACATCTTTTAACCCGTACCCCTTAAAATTTAATTATAAACCCGTTAGGATGAATTCAAATTAGACAGCCGCTAAGCTTTTCAGAGAAAGGCATGTCGCGCGGTGTTTGCCTGACGTTTGCCATGCATACGAGGATAGTACTTTTATAGTGTTATCGAGAAGTCTTAGTCTTCATAAAGCAAAATAATTTATTATTATTTTGATGGCCGAGAATATTTAATTTAGAGTGACAACAAATTATGATTCAGACGTAATGGGAAATAAAAAGCTATTTTTAGCAAATAAAATTTTGAGAATTTGCTAAAAGTTTGGTAATTTATCTTATACTATTTAGATAGTTATGCATGATTACACTGAAATAACAAGGTTTGTGTACTTAATATTTAATGGTTTGACTTCAGCAAAGTAAGAAAATCCCAAGTGCTGATGAGATAAGAACGGAAAAGTCAAAAGTAATGATATTTTGTTTTATTATTTTACTTTAGGTACCAATGTTGTCTTTTTGTAACTAGAGAAGCTAAATGTGCAGATAAGAATGTGAAGCCAGATAAAAGGAGAATGATTGAAATTTCTTGAGCAGCAGTATTAATAAAGTAAAAGAGCTGGCTCGTTAAAATGATACACTTTATTGCAAATTGTATATTGCGAATTTAAGGCCTCGAAAAGTGTTCTAAGGTTATAATAAAATGGGCGTAAATCAGGAAGTTATAGCAGCAATTATATCTACTGATACTGATATATCCAGCTTCATATTGTTCTTGCTATGAAGACATCCCACCATACCTCTGCGGTGTGGTATGAAGCAACGCGTAATTAAGTTTCCAATAGTGGAACAAACGGTGGAGCATTGTATGGTTGAAGCTAGAAAAAGAGGCGGAGCAACTCATCGGAAATATGTTGTCTCAAGGAATACCAGTCAAAGCCGTGATTGCAGACGCATGTTGAGTAAACGTTCATACGGCACAATCTACGATGCTTCCTAACGCTACGATAGTTGGTGCCCAGCATGTGAAGAAGTGCTGTACTGTGGGGTGAAAATTAATATTTGTCACATGTTTCCGATCAGAAAACAAAGGAATTGTGCCACCAGATCATATGTTATTCAAGAAATTTTGTTGGTTCAACAGGTAAAATGTCTTTGTCAGACCACGGACCTATGCTTATAAATACTTGACCTTATATTACAGTTGGTGAATTCCATAGAACAGAAAACTTTATTGAAAAGAGCACTGTTTTACAGAGTGCAAACTCGATCTTGAAAATTTGAATGAAAGTTGACAGCTTCATGGTTTGCCAGAGTTTGCAAGCGGCTTGAAAATACCAACTGCGCTCCTTGTTAAGCAATTACCGTGGCTACGATTAAAACAATGTGCCATCTATAAAAATAGCAAGAACAACGAGCGTAAAGGTTCCAAGAATTAGAAAGGGCTTTATATGTTAACATACATAACTGTATACATATATACCACAACTATTTATTTCTGGGTGCTACTCCAGACAGCAAATATAAACCTGGTTCTTTAGAAGTGAAATGCCCATGATCCGAATATGGAACAAGATTAAACATTAAAAAAAGAAAATTGACTTTTGGCTGTATAAATCTAACGTTTTCTCAGTCAACACAAAAAGCAAATGGTACTACCAAGTTCAGGCCAGTTACGAACGACGGTAAAGTTTAATTTAATTTCATAAAAAGAGAAGAAAACGTGGAGGGACTTTTAGTAAAAGTCTACAATAACTGCTTACGTCCATAGCTAGTTAATACGCGAGATATATGAAGCTAGGATATCATAGCTCATATACGAATAAAACATACCGATGAAATAACGTAAAAAGAAACCTGTTTTATTTTTAATTTTTAAAACATCGATTCCTCGCTCACATGTACAAACAATCGGTACATGTACGGTTATACAGCCCCAAACCCACTCGTGCTCGTGGCGTCCTAAACAAAAATATTTTGTAATAATTCTGAACCCACACCCCACTTTCAAATTTATAAATAATATGAACATAATTATCATGCGATACCAAATGCGACTGCAAAGTTTCGCTAACTAACTTTACTTAATACTTGTAAAATTAATAATACTTCAAGTTCATACCAACAAACAAAGAAAAAGGAGCGCTGTGTTCATTTGAAGGGTTCAAAACTAAGCCGAAATGGTCACCTTATTGCAAGAACACGCACTCACGTACATGTATACATCTAAAATCATTTGCAACCATTAACATGGTTTTAGGTGCATTTATGTGCATCCATCAGTAAATTTTATGGGCTGATAAAAAAGAAAAAGATGTATGCGAGAGTGCGTGTCAAGAAGCTGAGCATGGCTTCAGCCTCACTTAATATGTCCGCAGCGCTCCGTCTTTCTTCCTTTGTTTTTTTTTTTATAGGAGAGGGGCAACGCATGCGGCTCACCTAATGGTAAGTGACTACCGCCGCCGATGAACAACTGCAACACCAGGAATAACAGATGCGTTGCCAGCCTTTTAAGAAGGAGAAAACTTTTCTTGAAGATCCCTAAGTCGTATCGATCCGAAAATCGCTGGTGGTAATCGATTCCACAAGTAAGTTGTGCGAGGAAGAAAACTTCTTCTAAATCGCACAGTGGTGGACCGCCAATCATCCAGATGGTATGGATGGTATCTCGAGTTCTGTCGCGATATGCTATGGCGAAATTGAGCAGCTGGAATTAGTCCGAACACCCTTTAGAGCACTCCCGTGATAGATGCGATATAAATACGCAAAGAGATGCAATATCTCTACGCAGTGTCAGTGAGTCCAGCCGATCGAAAGAACTCGGTCGTCGATGATTCTGAGCCGCTCTGCGCTGGATGCGATCGCGGAAGGAGCTGACACTGGGGAGCCCTGCCCAGAAATGGGAACAGTATTCCATGTGGGGCCGAACCCGCCTTGTAAAGTTGCAAGGAGTGCCGGCATGAAATACTGTCGCGCCTGCTTAGCACGCCGTTTTTAGAGGCCAATTTGACCTTCTCTTCCAAGTGACCACGAAACTGCACATCACTCGATATGTCGACACCGAGGATCTGATACTGGCTGTGGCAACAAGGGAGTGCCTTGAAACTGAGGAGATACGACAAAGGGTTTCTTTTAGCGGTAAACGCGCAAATTTGTGTCTTTGGGGATTGAACTGACTAGATTTAGTCGCCCCAGTCTGAGACTTTGTTCAGCAAAGTCTCGACTTCAAACACAAGTTTGTTCCGGTACTCAGCGACGTTTCCGAGAATATTGGCACGGCCGAGTGTATAAAGCATCACCAGTGCTGTCGTCTGCATAGCAAATGAATGCTACCGTTGCAACATGTCATTGATATGCAGAAGAAACAGCGTTGGTGATAGCATGCAGCCTTGTGCAACACCAGCGTTAATGGGCTCGTAATCGGAGCATGCACCGTCTACTACGATTTGATGCTCCGATCTGCAAGATCGATTGTTGTTTAGTCTTAACAATAATCAAGTTTAGTTAAATAAAATATAGCGGATAATTAATATTGTTAAATTTATATATTAACTTAAAATTAAGTCCTTAATAGACTGTAATGGTAACGGTAATTATTTAAAATAAAAATTGAGTATAATAGAATAATCGATTTCACCTTAGGTGATACGAACCGCAATTTGTCACCTAGTTGTAACTGGCTAAACTAGTAAATAGTTTTGATTAAATTATTTATAAGACCTAGTTTTAGCGAAGCAACCGCCCAAATTCATTTGTAACTTTTAAGCCGCGTTGAGTGAAGTCACAATGGTATGTGCGGAGCCAAACCACAACGATTTTGCTGAAAGTCAGCAAAGACAGACTTACCTTGTAAATTGACATTACAACATATGACATAAAAAATTTGTCAATTCAAAATAAAATTTCTTCCTATCATAAGCGAGCTGCCGTCAAATGCTGTAAGGTAGAACGATGAACATCTGTAGTGGCAGTGTTAAATTTCCGCAAGTATGTATTAACACGTCACGTCAGTTCTACATTTCCAGCATGTGTTTAGATTGAAATATTTACTATTTATTTTTAATGTTGAAAATTTTCAGGTATTTTAGCCAACGTCTTAAAGGAAACGGTTCTAATTTGACTCTCTATATTTTGTATGTCACGCGATATCTTCATCAAATGGATAGGTTAATACCTTAAACATGCTCTCATTTAAATTTAATAAAAAATTGCAGCCCTACCAATGGAAAAATATAGGATGAAATTTTAATGTAAGTAACTAGATATTCAGACGACAATAAAACTTTTGTTCTAGTTGTTACCCTGAGTCAACTCAAAAGGGATCTTTAACCTAATAAAAACTTAAAAGTAATAATCGACTCAATAATTTAATAGCTTGGGTGTATATACAACGGACTTTGATAGGCTGTAATGATGTTGATGATAATGATGATACTTAAAACAAGCACTTATAAACGTCAGTTTTCAAAAATATGCCAAAATCGATAAACTACATTTCTTCTGGTACTTTTGAATTTTATTATAAGTATATAGCTGCGCTTCGGTTGAAATTTTGAATTGATTACTGCATTGACAAGTTGATTTGCGCGAGGAATGCGTCCCCGACGGGTTTCAATAGCTATTTTAAAACCGCTACACGCACGGAAATATGGATAGCCAGAGTTATTCGATGAAATTTATTGTGCGTTGCTTGTTAGCTTAATTTTGTTTATTTAAAATAGGTCAGCTTGGCACAGCTGGCACAGTCCGCCTCTCCATTCTGAGAGGTGTTTTAAGGCAACGAAGTGTCCACTGCGTCTACACTGTGCGTGTTCTTGACGCAATTCACATTTCTTCGAAAAATATGTTTTATTTCTCAGATTGTCAAATCTGTGTAAGTTTCCTAAGGTTATTTTCCTTCAAATTATTAAATTATTGCTTAAACTTGCAATTATTAACAATTTAATTGCTGCCGGCGTGGATCGAACCCGGGCTGATCGGTTACTGTGAAATTCACGATAATAATATCAGCATTCTGGAAATCCACATAAGATTGATGTTTTATAAATAGATGAAAGTTATTCTAGAAAATATTTTTAAGTGATAGAGCCATGCTGCATATTTATTATGGTTGTAGCACGAATGCGATCTCACAGAATAACAACTTGAAGTAACAGCTTAATGGTACTGTGTTTCGTATGGTGAGTGTAGATAACTGGAGCCCTTTTTTACTGAAAATGAGGCATTTCAACTTAATTATTAGAGATGATAACGCATCAGCATTTTGGTTCATAATCGAATATAGATGTAGTTTTCTTGGAGTCACAGTATTCACTTACAGTCAGGTGGACTGTGTGCTCGTTTGTTATCCTTATTCTATAAAAATAGATAAAATAATTTCCATTAAATGAAAATAATGTTTTGAATAAACCTGATGCTAGCGTGGATTTATAATGACATGAAAACATAAACACATCAGCCCCAGTTTCCCATGCTCAATGCCCCACTAAGGATATTGTTGTTGCCAACACTCAAAACATTGGGGATGGTCACGTGACCGTCAGTCTAAAGATCAACACGTTGTCTTACGATATCTCCACGCAGAGCACGATTCATATTAGGGGCGGCGGGATGGGAACCTAACTAAAGTTTTTTCCTGTTTTAATGAAATTTAAGCAGCAGGGATGCCTTCTTCGTTGTTATTGAACTACTGTAGTTCTATATTGATGTCAGTCTGTAGGCAATCTACATATTTTAATTGTAATCAAGTATGGTAGTCATAGTTGCTTCGCAGGTTCGGATCCTAGCGGTAACACTATTATTACGTTTTCCTTTCTATGCGGTGAAAGGCACTAGGTAAATCAGCACTTAAAATTTACATTAATATTTTAATTGCCGCCCGCAGGTATCCAACTCGAGCTACTCGCATACTACGAAATTTATTTAGCTCCTGAACTATCGCGGCCCTACCTTAGTTCACGAACGCGAGAAAATTCAATTTTCCTATTCCATACTTTTTACGTCTTGTTATCCTTGTAAGTACTTCATTTGACGGTGATTTGCCATTTTATGTTTTACTGTGTTAAAATTTAATAAAGACATTGCAAAAGGCAAAATTAAAAGAGCAAAAAGCAAAAGAAGAAGTATTTTTTATTTATATTTTATGATTTGAAAATTTATGAGTAGGTAAATTGTATTTAAATAAATCGTAATTTGGCATCATTCAATTCCTATCACGTTTCCTGAGTAACGTAAATAATCGAGAATCAATGGGTAATACAGAAAAATCCTAAGGCATATCTAATGGCTTTGGAATCATCATTGCACACTATTAGTCCAAGATCCCAGGGCCACCAGACGTCACTTATTTTCTGACGAACGAAATATGTAAGATTGAGTAGTGTTAGTATGTACTATGATCGCATGCCTACCTGCTAGCTTGGTCAGTGGGCCATTTTCTACGTATCAGGTAATCAAGGTACGTAAAAATATTGCTCACCTCACGTTTATACTCCCAGCTGATTTTTACGTTTATGTTAGATAATATCGTTAAAAATCAGTCAACAATACTCCCAGACACTTTCCGTCGGCAGTATTGATTTGCAGACGCTTTAAAGCTCTCAAAAAATTTTAACTTCTTACTCGCAAATAAACTATGTTATAATTAAATAGTTCATTTGCAAAATAATTAGGTGGGTCAGGACACGTGTACGCTTAACAGGTGCGTGAATAAAAGTTTGTTGAGTGAGCGCGATGTAATCAAGTAGACAGAAAGACGTACAGGAAGCTCATATATCTATAGAAAGTATGATTTTTATGTAAATTAGTATTTTACTTAATTTTTTTCGTTCGAAAAATTATGCACACCCAGGCAAGTGCCTTGTTTGCGTTTAGGATAATCCACCTCTGAGCTACAGCACAGCTCTACCTATAAACGTATACAATCATAAATAACTTAATATTTTATTTACGTAATATTTATTGTTAGCTTCATAATACAATACATGTAGAACTTTATTCATAAAATATGTTAAACTGAAGCTTTTTATTCCGCTCACGTTCCGTGTGCATCACGTGGACACTGTGAACAAATTTTGACTTTCCTACGAGATATCATTTTTATCTTTATTTTCTATATTTTTATATCGTACTATTTCAGTAAAATACTACTATTTCAGTAATATTGATTGCTGTACGCCGATGATCTGCAGTTATATATGCATTGTGGCGTTGAAGATCTACATAATGGAATTCACAAATTAATCCAGAATTTAACCACAATTAAAGATTGGTCCTCGTGCTATGGAGTCTGTGTGAATCCAGTAAATGCCAAGCGATTTTAGTGGGAAGTAAAGGTTGCTGGCTAGGGTTATTCAAGCAGACTTACCATTTGCTATGATAATATTATTATTCCATTAAGTGAGTCTGTTAAAACCTGGCCTGTATATTGATAGCTCTCTGAACTGGAAAGTGCAGGTTATCGATTTAAGTCGGAAAGCCATCGCCACCTTACGTTCCTTTATCGTCTCAAATGCCTTCCTATTAAGTCTAAGGTCATGCTTGTCCAATCTCTTATTTTACCTATCCCAAGAACTTAACAAGCTGGAGCGCAACAACTGTATTAGATTTATTTTGGTCTGCGGTATGACCATATTTCTCATTATAAATCTCATTATGGCTTACCATAATGCAAAGACGCAACTCCAGAATATAACTTGTTCTTTTTTCAATTCTAAATGATCCATATTCACCTTCTTACCTCAAAGAACGATTTCAATATTTCTCTTCTTGTCATGATAGGGTTCTTCGATCTTCCTCTAATAACAAGATTTATATTCCTACTCATCTCACCGATCTATGGTAACTCTTTACTGTTCTGGCTGCACTTGGAATTCTTTGCTGATGATATCAGAAAAGCGCCTAACAAATACTCCTTTAAAAAGATGGTACGCGAGCATTTACTGAAGAATCATTAGAATTACAATATTGTTAAATAGTCGTATTTATACGTATGTATTAATTTTGTATTTATGTATATTTATATCCAAATATGTGTATGTATGTATGTTTATATATGTTTATTAGCATATAAATATATTTATATTATGAATATGTGGTAATATATGTAAATGAACGAATACATATATACTTACAAAATTATATAATAATCTGTTTTGTTACATATAATGTGTATTAATTTTAGAGTCTTTTTTCCTTTCTTTAATTGCTACACCTACGACAAACTTTCACCACTCCATGGGTTGACTGGTAGAGAATGCCTTTAGGTATTATTAGTATTAGTCCGCTCTTTTTTCTAAGGAGACGCAATAAAGATTTTAAAATAAAAAGGTACAAGGTTTTTACAAGGTACCACTTGAAGGGTTTATTTTTTAATAAGAAGGTTCATATTCAACGCGTATGTTTATGTATGTTAGACGATTTCTTGAAACGACTGAACTGAGTTAAATGACCTTTTAGATAAATGAGCTTCAGGGTAAGTCTCACATAAACTGAAAGAAAACGTCCAAATAATGTCCAAAGAAAATTTTAATATAACTAACCAACATTCTGATTGCTACCCTTGAAGGTTGCTTGTGGTACACTGTTTATTGAAAGTTATTTTTATAGGATAAGGTGACAAACGAGCACACAATCCACCTGATGGTAAGTAGCTGCTGTGGTCCATAAACATCTACACCTATCCCTGATTACGAATTAAAATGCAGATGCGTTGTCACCCGTGAGGACTAAGAGCGAATGCCTCGTTTCCAGTAAAATAAGGGTCTCCGGTCTCTACACTCACCACACAAAACACAGCAGCGTTAAGCTGCTATTTTACGTTGGCTGTATTCTGTGAGAGGTCCTTCCCTGATCGAGCCGACCCATTTGTCCTCAACTACACCAATAATATGGCTGCAGCATGACTCATCATCATCATCATTCCTCCACGTTCACTGCTGAACATAGGCCGCCCCCAATGCCACAAAGCACGGTCCTGAGCCACCTGCATCCCTTGACTTCCTGCATGGGGCTTCAGGTCGTCACCCATCTAGTGGAGTGTCGCCCTACACTTTTGCCTACCGGTACGAGGCTGCCACTGAGGACCTTTTTCCCATCAGTTGTCGATTCTTTGAGCTATGGCGGCCCATTGCCACTTCAGCTTACTAACCGTTGGGCTTGTCGGTCACCTTCACTGCGGATATCCTCATTTCTAAGTTTATCACGCAAAGAAACCCGAGCATAGCCCTCCATAGCTCGCTGAGTGACCTTGAGCGTCCTCATACGGCCAGCAGTGAAGGACCACGGCTCAGATCCATAAGTCATCACTGGCAACACGCACTGGTTGTACAATCTCATTTTCAGGTTTTGAGGTATACTTGACGAGAATATGTGTCGTAATTTCCCGAACGCTGCCCAGTCGAGTTGAATCCGTCTATTGACCTCTCGGTCGAAGTTGGACTTTTTCTTGGACTTACCTAGTCGGTATATATATTTGTCCCAGGTTTACATACTCGTCAACAATTGAGCTTAGTGCTCCCAATAACTACCGGCATAGATGTGAAATGGACATTACACACGATCTTTGTTTTGTCCATGTTCATCTTAAGACCTATCCGTTGGGAGACACTATTGAAGTCATTGAGCTTTGTGCTTTAGTAATAAATAATAGAAATTTTAGATATTTCTGTGTTGGGAATGAGGTAAAAAATAAAAGGAAATACGAACATATGAAGGCGGAACTGTAATCTCCCACCCATTCTAGCAGTATGAAATATCGCAGGCCACAAAGCGAGATCAGTTGGTAATTCTACGAGTCTCACTGTCGTTACTATGCCCGTGGGTATTCTGACTAGTAGCAAGAAAGTTCTTGCTGAGAGGCTGCCGCTGTGTTACATTGAGAAGGTGTTGCTGTTGGTTTGCATACTTTGGTGTTATCATCTAATTGGGTCCTGATGCAGGGTTTTATATAAATAATTTTGAGAATAATTTCTGACATCAGAAGTGGAATAATTTCATCAGACTATCTCGATAAAGTTTGAAGTTGATCTAATATTTAAATTTTATACTTATTATTAAAGGTCCATTGATGAACATTGGCCTCCACCATAGATTGTCTCATAAAGGGGGATTTTAGCCATAGTCGCCAAGCTTGGCAAGCGGGTGTGCAACCGCAGTTTTTAATTCAGCTGTTATCAGAAATTCATCTGGTTCAGCTTCCCTTTCTGGCTTCTTACGACACTCACGGGATGATATGGGATAGCGGATATTCTTACACCGCCACTACATGGTTACAATCTGTTACAATTCAATTAAAAATATTATGTGTATTATATTTTTAAGGGATAATTTTTGTTTTTTATTTTTCTCAATGCTTATAAAATTTAGACAAATTTGAAACAATCATTCCGTTCCCCAAAGCAAGTCGTTAAAGGAGTTGAAATCCTAGAGTATTGTAATTGTAGCAAATTGCTCTAACTTTTTCTTTTGATTTAAGAGAATTCAAATTGTTCACAAACTAAATCCACGAAAATTTACCGAGAATCAAAGGTTGGGAACATCAAATCAAATATGCAATTCAATGCTTTAAATGAGATTTATCTTTTCATTTAAGACGAATCAATTTTACTATAAAATCTAAAAACATTTGTAACTTGGATGATGACATTTGTTTTATTAGGTTTAAGACTTAAGTAAAAATTGTAGGCTTTAGTAAAAATTATTCCAACAAAATTTTTGAACGGGGAGTTATTCGTTTGCAAAAATGTTCAATATTTAGGAAAGAAACTCGCATACCATTGATATGCATACCAGTATGATCTTAAAAAAATTAAAAACCGACTTCAAAAACTAAAAAGAATTATAAATATATTTTTCTTTTAAGTTCTTGTACTTGTTCTCGTTCTTGAGGTCCATTTTTACTTTTTTTAAAACTTATTGTTTTACCCTTTTGTTGACTTAAAGAATATCACAAGTTCCAAGGTAAATAGAATTTCGTATGAATAAAAATATAAAAATTTCATCCACCATTTTCCTCCTTCCGAGATGCATTTTTTCTTAAAATTTATGAAGACTGAGGACCTATTTAATAAAATAAAATTCAAACTTGACAATTAAAATCAAAAATTAAAATCGGTTCATAAACAAAGAAGTTATGCCCAAACAAACATTAAAATATATCATACAGACGAATTGAGAAAATAATTCACTTTTTGAATTTGCTTAAAAATACTACATTCACTGTTGACTTAGAATCTGATGAATGTGGACATTTCATCGAACTTAAAAGGATTTAACTGGGTATAATACTGTTTTCTTGCATAATGGTGACGCTTCCACACAATATAGCACATTTCAATTAGACCAGGCGAACATCATCGGGTGATAAATGAATTAAGAGATATTCAGGACATCCTGTACTTACGATATTTGCTCACACATATAAGGTTGACTATTATTGTAACTTTTAAGAATGGGAAAAATTATCTAAGGTTTTTTCTCGTTGTACGTGTATTATATTTTCGGTTTTATTTGATTTTTTATACACAAGCGAAGGTGACTGACATTCACAAAGTCCACGCTGTGGAAATTTTATATTTTGGCGAATAGATAACTATATCTATCCTCCCTTTCCGATGCTTTTAGAGAATATGTCACACACTATTGTTGAAAAGAGTTTGCTCCACATCCAAATCTTTACAATTTAGCAAAAAAATTAAGACGGCTAAGAATAAAATTAAAATGAAGTGGAGTATAATTAATAGCGAAACCGGTAAAGACAATCCATATAACACGAACTATTAATTGAAAATTAACAATGAATTGACTAGATCAAATAAAGCATACGCAGCGGTGTTTGAGAAATATTTCACTGATATTCATATCTTGACAACAGAGTCATTGAATACTTCTCCAACTGTCGCCGAGTCATTACTCAAACAGAATTTTAATACCTGTTTAAAATAATTTAGATTTGAAAAGTATTACCGCAAGATATTGTAAAATATTTCAAACCAAAACTTGTAAAGAAACCAGATTTATGGGGGATTTCCGGTACAGTTATTATGTCCGTAATAGATTTAATTGCACCATATTGCTATTATTTTGTCGATTCTGGTGTTTCCTGATTTAATGAAAAAATAAAGTAATACATTTATTTAAATCTGGTAGTACATTGAACCCGCTAATTTCAGACTTATTTCTGTACTAACAACTCTCAGTAAAAATTGTGAAAAGAATAATTTCGGATCAATTGTTAATTATTTTATTACAAATGAATTACTATTAGTATCACTACAAATAATTGTTCCGGGACTGGATGTTTGTCCTTGTGAAATTTATGTATGTAAACCGCCCCACATTACAAGAGAAATCCTTGTGAGGAGTAACGTTATACGTGGTAGAGCCATGCTGCAGCTATATTTGTAGTATAGTTGTAGCACGAATGGGTCGGTTCGACCGGGGAAGGAATACGCTCTCACAGAATACCAGCGTAAAATAGCAGCTAAACACTGCTGTGTTTCGTATGGTGAGTGTAGAGAACCGGAGACCCTTTTTATAGGAAAAGAGGCATTCCATCTTAGTCCTCATGGGTGACAACAAACAAATCTGCATTTTGATTCTTTATTGAGAACAGATGTAGTTATCTATGTGTCACAGCAACCACTTACCATCAGGTGGAATGTGTGCTCGCTTGTCACCCTATCCTATAAAGAAAACGTGTTTCAACAAAAAAGAAAAACAAATGTAGTTTCAAACGACTCCTGATATTTTTCAAAATAGTGAAAAGCTTAAAGTGCTGTGTTGGCTGACACCGCGCGCATCATTGTGGGTCCATGGCGGCCGCATTTCCCATCAAGTCAACAAAACTGCCCCGCGGAAACGATGTTGCAATATCGTGTGAAATTTGTAAAGGACTGTAATGGTGATAATGACATACATGAGGGTATATCGTCACATACCGGAGGCTATTAGATCTTTCTGGTCATTTCAATAAACACATCTTATGGCATTTACAGCACAAAGGGTGTGATTAATTCTCTTGCGCCGCTACTACAGGTCAACGGAATTTTACACACATTAACTGCACATTAAAAAACATCCGTGGAAGCTGTAAGAGGTGACAGTGGAAAACAAACCAAGAGATGGGCAGTATTTAATAACAACTAAAAATAATTGAGACATTTATCAAAACGCGTAGAGAGCTATAATCTGTAGCGTAGTACGGTGTTCTTGAAGTAAGACAATCGTTTTCAATGATTCCAAATCAAAAATAAAGTCACATCCTACATACGTACTGCTCGGCACAGCCCTGCTTTTATTTCTAGAAGGGTTTTACGTGGTAGATACATGCTACAGCTATACTATGGTTATAGCACGAAAAGGTCGGCCCGACCGAGCAAGGATGACGCTCTCACAGAATACCAACGTAAAATAGCAGCTTAATGCTGGTGTGTTTCATATGGTGAGTGTAGAGAACCGGATACCCTTTTAACTAGAAATGAGGCATTCAATCTTAGTACTCAGGGATGACAACGCATCTGCATTTTGATTCTCAACCGAAGATAGATATGGATGGCCACAGCATTCACTTAAAATTAGGTTTGCTCGTTTGTTACCTTCAGTCTATAAAAAAAATTGTGCACCGCGCTGATCCAACGTGCATTAGCGGACTTCATATGTCCTCCATATATTTTCATTCCTTAGACATACAAGTTTCCTAATGATATATTACTTCTTCACCGAGCACGTGGTAAATCAGCACTTAAAATTGCAATTAACAATTTCAATAATGCCGGGATCGAACCCGTTCACTTGCGTACTGTGACATTTACAGCGAGCATGTAGTACCCTAACGTATACCTTACTCACTGAATACCCTTCGAACCACGCCTGGTAACACTATTATTACGACGTTTTCCTTTCTATGCAGTGAAAGGCACTAGGTAAATCAGCACTTAAAATTTACATTAATATTTTAATTGCCGCCCGCAGGTATCCAACTCGAGCTATTCGGCATATTATGAAACTTATTTAGCTCCTGAACTATCGCGGCCCTACCTTAGTTCACGAACGCGAAAATTCAATTTTCCTATTCCACACTTTCTACGTCTTGTTATTCTTATAAGTACTTCATTCAACGGTGATTTGCCATTTTATGTTTTACTGTGTTGAAATTTAATAAGGGCATTGTAAAAGGCAAAATTATGCAAGAGTAAAAAAAAGTAACCCACGAAGAAGTATTTTTATTTATATTTTATGATTTGAAAATTTATGAGTAGGTAAATTGAAGAATAAATCGTAATTTGGCGGCATCATTGAATTCTATCACGTTTCGTGAGTAAAGTAAATAATCGAGAATATTGATTTTTCTGTATTACCCATTGGGGCAATACAGAAAAATCTTGAGGCATATCGAATCGCTTTGGAATCACTGGCTGCACACTCATTAGTACAAGATCCCAGGGCCACCAGACGTCACTTATTTTCTGACGAACGAAATATGTAAGATTGAGTAGTGTTAGTATGTACAATGATCGCACCTGCCAGCTTGGTCAGTGGGCCATTTTCTACGTATCAGGTAATCAAGGTACGTAAAAATATTGCTCACCTCACGTTTATACTCCCAGCTGATTTTTACGTTTATGTTAGATAATATCGTTAAAAATCAGTCAACAATACTCCCAGACACTTTCCGTCGGCAGTATTGATTTGCAGACGCTTTAAAGCTCTCAAAAAATTTTAACTTCTTACTCGCAAATAAACTATGTTATAATTAAATAGTTTATTTGCAAAATAATTAGGTGGGTCAGGACACGTGTACGCTTAACAGGTGGGCGGAATAAAAAGTTTGTTGAGTGAGCGCGATGTAATCAAGTAGACAGAAAGACGCATAGGAAGCCTCTACATATCTATAGAAAGTATGATTTTTTATGTAAATTAGTATGTACTTACTTAATTTTTTTTCGTTCGAAAAATTAATCGCGCACACCTAGGCACGTGCCTTGTTTGCGTTTAGGGTAATCAACCTCTGAGCTACAGCATAGCTCTACCTATAAACGTATTCAATCATAAATAACTTAATATTTTATTTACGTAATATCTTATTGTTAGCTTCATAATACGATACATGTAGAACTTTTTTCATAAAATATGTTAAACTGAAGGTTTTATTCCGCTCACGTTCCGTGTGCATCACGTGGACACTGTGAACAAATTCTCGACTTTCCTACGAGATATCATTTTTATCTTTATTTTCTATATTTTTTATCGTACTATTTCAGTAAAATACTACTATTTCAGTAATATTGATTGCTCGTACGCCGGTGATCTGCAGTTTTATATATTGGCGTTGAAGATCTCATAATGGAATTCACAAATTAATCCAGAATTTAACCACAATTAAAGATTGGTCCTCGTGATATGGAGTCTGTGTGAATCCAGTAAAATGCCAAGCGATTTTAGTGGGAAGTAAAGGTTGCTATTAGAAGGTATTCAAGCAGACTCTACCTATTTGCTATGATAATATTATTATTCCATTATGAGTCTGTTAAAAACTCTTGTATATTGATAGCCTCTGAACTGGAAAGTGCAGGTTATCGATTTAAGTCGGAAAGCCCGCCACCTTACGTTCCCTTTATCGTCTCAAATGCTTCCTTCCTATTAAGTCTAAGGTCATGTTTGTCCAATCTTATTTTACCTATCCCAAGAACTTAACAAGCTGAGCGCCTGCTTAACAACTGTATTAGATTTATTTTGGTCTGCGGTATGACCATATTTCATTATAAATCTCAGCTTATGGCTTACTATAAGGCAAAGACGCAACTCCAGAATATTACTTATTATTTTTCAATTCTAAATGATCCATATTCACCTTCTTACCTCAAAGAACGATTTCAATATCTCTTTTCTTATCATGATAGGGTTCTTCGATCTTCTAATAACAAGATTTATATTCCTACTCATCTCACCGGGTTCTATGGTAACTCTTTCACTGTTCAGGCTGCACTTTTGGAATTCCTTGCCTGATGATATCAGAAAAGCGCCCAACAAATACCCTTAAAAATATGGTGTATGAGCATTTACTGAAGAATCATTAGAATTACAATATTGATAAATAGTCGTTTTATATATGTATTAATTTTGTATTTATGTATATTTATATCCATATATGTGTATGTATGTATGTTTATATGTTTATTAGCATATAGATATATTTATATTATGAATATGTGTTAATATATGTAATTACGAATATATATATATGCATTTACCTACAAAATTATATCTTAATCTGTTTTGTTACATATAATGTGTATTAATTTAGTTTCTTTTTTTTCCTTTCTTTTAATTGCTACACCTACGACAAACATTCACCACTCCATGGGTTGACTGGTAGAGAATGCCTTTAGGTATTAAGTCCGCCCTTTGTATCCTTTTTTCTAAGGACGCAATAAAGATTTTAAAATAAAAGGTACAAGGTTGTTACAAGGTACCACTTGAAGGGTTTATTTTTTTTAAATGAGAAGGTTCATATTCAATGCATGTTTATGTATGTTAGACGATTTCTTGGAAACGGCTGAACTGAGTTAAATGACTCTTTTAGATAAATGAGCTTCAGGGTTAGTCTCACATAAATTAAAAGAAAACGTCCAAATAATGTCCAAAGAAAATTTTAATATAACTAACCAACATTCTGATTGCTACCTCTGAAGGTTGCTTCCGTTATGCACTTTATTGAAAGTTATTATAGGATAAGGGTGACAAACGAGCACACAATCCACCTTATGGTGTGCAGTATTGTTGTGGTCCATAAACATCTACACCTATCCTCGATTACGAATCAAAATGCAAATGCGTTGTCACCCGTGAGGACTAAGAGCGAATGCTCTGTTTCCAAAAATAGTCCTGGTTCTCTACACTCACCATATGAAACAGCAGTTAAGCTGCTATTTTACGTTGGTATTCTGTGAGAGAGTGGTCCTTCCCCGGTCGAGCCGACCCATTTGTCCTTCAACTACACTAATAATATGGCTGCAGCATGACTCTCATCATCATCATCATTCCTTCACAAGTTCACTGCTGAACATAGGCCGCCCCCAAATAATGCCACAAGCACGGTCCTGAGCCCCTGTATCCCTTTGACTTCCTGCATGCCAGGTCGTCACCCATCTAGTGGAGTGTCACCACACTCTGCCCACCGGTACGAGACTGCCACTCGAGAACCTTTTTCTCATCAGTTGTCGGTTCTTTGAGCTATATGGCTGGCCCATTGCCACTTCAGCTTACTAATCCGTTGGCTTTGTCGGTCACTCTCCTACGGGTATCCTCATTTAAGTTTATCACGCAAAGAAACCCGAGCATAGAAAACCCTTCCATAGCTCGCTGAGCGACCTTTAGCGTCGTCATACGGCCAGCAGTGAAGGACCATGGCTCAGATCCATAAGTCATCACTGGCAACACGCACTGGTTGTACAACTCATTTTGTTTTGAGGTGTACTTGACGAGAATAACAACGCTGCCCAGTCGAGTTGAATCTGTCTATTGACCTCTCGGTCGAAGTTGGACTTGCCTAGTCAGTATATATATTTGTCCCAGGTTTACATACTCGTCAAAAACTTGAGCTTAGTGTTCCCAATAACTACCGGCATAGATGTGAAATGGACATTACACACGATCTTTGTTTTGTCCATGTTTATCTTAAGACCTATCCGTTGGGAGACACTATTGAAGTCATTGAGCTTGTGTTTTAGTAAATAATAGAAATTTTAGATATTTCTGTGTTGGGAATGAGGGTAAAAAAATAAAAGGAAATACGAACATATGACGGCGGAACTGTAATCTCCCACCCATTCTAGCAGTATGAAATATCGCGCAGGCCACAAAGCGAGATCAGTTGGTAATTCTACGAGTCTCACTGTCGTTACTATGCCCGTGGGTATTCGACTAGTGTAGGCAAGAAAGTTCTTGTTGCTGAGAGCCGCTGTGTGTTATTTTGAGAAGTGGTGTTGCTGTTGGTTTGCATACTTTGGTGTTATCATCTAATTGGGTCCTGATGCAGGGTTTTATATAAATAATTTTGAGAATACTGACATCAGAAGTGAATACTTATATCAAACTATCTCGATAAAGTTTGAATTGATCTAATATTTTAATTTTTATAGTAATATAAAATTATTTCAAATAACTGTAAAAATACCCTCGTAGTGTGTGTAGCAGTTATAGGTTAACATTTGGCGTTACACTTATTAAAATCCATTGCTGAACATAGGCATTATTTACGTGGTAGAGCCACGCTGCAGCTATATTAGTAGTATAGTTGTAGCACGAATGGGTCGGCTCTGACGGGAAGGACCACGCTCACAGAATACCAGGCAAAATGGCAGCTTGACACTGCTGTGTTTCTCATGGTGAGTGTAGAGAACTGGAGACCCATTTTACTGAAAAGAGGCATTCCATCTAGTCTCTCACGGGTGACGACGCATCTGCATTTTAATTCTGTATTGAGGATAGATGTAGATGTCATGGGTCACAGCAACCACTACCATCAGGTGGACTGTGTGCCTGTTTGTCACCTTATCCTATAAAAAAAAAAGGCTCCACCATAGATTGTCCCATAAAAGGATATTGCTATAGTCGCAGCTTGGCGCGCAACCGTATTTTTTTTAATTCAGCTGTTATCAGAAATTCAGCAGATCCAGCTTCCCTCTCTGGATTCTTACGACACCCACGGGATGATATGGGATAGTGGATATACTTACACCGCCACTATATGGTTATAATCTGTTACAATTCAACTAAATATATTATGTGTACTACATTTTTAAGGGATGATTCTTGTATTTTATTTTTCTCACAATGCTATTAAATTTAGACAGATTTTAATGATCATTTAGTTCCCCAAAGCAGGTTGTTAAAGGAGTTGAAATCCTAGAGTATTGTAATTGTAGCAAATTGCTCTAACTTTTTCTTTTGATTTAAGAAAATTCAAATTATTCACGCACTAAGTCCACGAAAATTTACCTGAGAATCAAAGGTTAAAGGGAACATCAAATCAAATTTGCAATTCAATGCTTTAAATTAGATTTATCTTTTCATGTAACAAGAAACAATTTTGCTATAAAATCTAAAAACATTTGTAACTTGGATGATGACATTTGTTTTATTAGGTTTAAGACTTAAGTAAAAATTGTAGGCTTTAGTAAAAATTATTCCAACAAAATTTTTGAACGGGGAGTTATTCGTTTGCAAAAATGTGATCAATATTTAGGGAAGAAACTCGCATACCATTGATATCGCATACCATTATGATCTTAAAAAATTAAAACCGACTTCAAAACTAAAAGAATTATAAATATATTTTTCTTTTAAGTTCTTGTACTTGTTCTCGTTCTTGAGGTCCATTTTTACTTTTTTTAAAACTTATTGTTTTACCCTTTTGGATTGACTAAAGAATATCACAAGTTTTAAAGTAAATAGAATTTCGTATGAATAGAAAAAATATAAAAATTTTCATCCACCATTTTTCCTTCCGAGATGCATTTTTTAAATTTAAAGACTGAGGACCTATCTAGTAAAATAAAATTCAAACTTGACAATTAAAATCAAAATTAAAATCGGTTCATAAACAAAAGTTATGCTCGAACAAACATTAAAATATATCATACAGACGAATTGAGAAAATAGTTCACTTTTTGAATTTGCTTAAAAATACCTACATTCACTGTTGACTTAGAATCTGATGAATGTGAACATTTCATCGAACTCAAAAGGATTTAACTGGGTATAATACTGTTTTCTTGCATATGGTGACGCTTCCACACAATATATATAGCACATTTCAATTAGATCAGGCGAATATCATGGGTGACAAATGAATAAGAGATATTCAGGACATCCTGTACTTACAATATTTGTTCCACATATAAGGTTGACTATTATTGTAACTTTTAAGAATGGGAAAAATTATCTAAGGATTTTTCTCGTTGTACGTTCTCTATTATATTTTCGGTTTTATTTGATTTTTATACACGTGAAGGTGACAGACAACTACAAAGTCCACGCTGTGGAAAGTTAATATTTTGGCCAATAGATACCTAAATCTATCCTCCTTCCGATGCTTTTAGAGAATATGTCACACACTATTCTAAAATGTTGAAAAGAGTTTGCTCCACATCCAAATCTTTACAATTTAGCAAAAATTAAGATGGCTAAGAATAAAATTAAAATGAAGTGGAGTATAATTAATACGAAACTGGTAAAGACAATCCATATAACACGAACTATTAATTGAAAATTAACAATGAATTGACTAGATCAAATAAAGCATACGCAGCGGTGTTTGAGAAATATTTCACTGATATTCATATCTTGACAACAGAGTCATTGAATACTTTCCAAGTGTGAGTCATTACTCAAACAGAATTTTAATACCTGTTTAAAATAATTTAGATTTGAAAAGTATTACCGCAAGATATTGTAAATATTTCAAACCAAAACTTGTAAAGAAAACCGCAGATTTATGGGGATTTCCGTTACAATTTGCGTCCGTAATAGATTTAATTGCACCTCATATTGCTATTATTTTGTCGATATTGGTGATTCCTGATTTAATTAATATAGTAAAGTAATACCTTTATTTAAATCTGTAGTACATTGACCCTGCTAATTTCAGACTTATTTCTGTACCAACAACTCAGTAAAATTTGTGAAAAGAATAATTTTGGATCAATTGTTAATTTTTTATTACAAATAATTTACTATTAGTGTCACTACAAATAATTGTTCCGGGACTGGATGTTTGTCCTTTCAAATTTATGTATGTAAACTGCCCCACATTACAAGAGAAATCCTTGTGAGGAGTAACGTTATACGTGGTAGAGCCATGCTGCAGCTATATTAGTACAGTTGTAGCACGAATGGGTCGGCTCGACCGGGAAGGCGTACGCCTCACAGAATACCAGCGTAAAATAGCAGCTTAACACTGCTGTGTTTCTGTATGGTGAGTGTAGAGAACCGAGATCCTTTTTACTGGAAAAGAGGCTCTATCTTAGTCCTCACGGGTGACAACAAACAAATTTGCATTTTAATTTTATTGAGAATAGATGAAGTTGTTCATGGGTCAGCAAACCACTTACCATCAGGTGGAATGTGTGCTCGTTTGTCACCCTATCCTATAAAAAACGTGTTTCAACAAAAAGAAAACAAATGTAGTTTCAAACGACTCCTGATATTTTTCAAAATAGTGAAAAGCTTAGTGCTGTGTTGGTTGACACCGCACGCATCATTGTGGGTCCATGGCGGTCGCATTTCATCAAGTCAGCAAACTGTTTTGCGAAAACGATCTTGCAATATCGTGTGAAACTTGTAAAGGACTGTAATGATGATAATGATACATGAGGGTATATCGTCACATACCGGAGGCTATTAGATTTTCTTATTGGTCATAGTAAACACATCTTATGGCATTTACAGCACAAAGGGTGTGATGAATTCTCTTACGCCGCTTTACAGGTCAACGGAATTTTACACACATTAACTGCACATGAAAAACATCCGTGAAAGCCAAGAGGTGACAGTGGAAAACAAACCAAGAGATGGGCAGTAGGCTTTCTAATAACAACAAAAAAATAATTGAGACATTTATCACAACGCGTAGAGAGCTGTAATCTGCAGCGTAGTACGGTGTTCTTGAAATAAGACAATCCTTTTTCAATGATTCCAAATCAAAAATAAAGTCACATCCTACATACGTACTACTTGCACAGCCCTGCTTTTATTTCTAGAAGGGTTTTACGTGGTAGATACATGCTACAGCTATACTATGGTTATAGCACGAAAAGGTCGGCCCGACCGAGCAAGGATGACGCTCTCACAGAATACCAACGTAAAATAGCAGCTTAATGCTGGTGTGTTTCATATGGTGAGTGTAGAGAACGGATACCCTTTTGATGAGGTGATGCATTCAATCTTAGTACTCAGGATGACAACGCATCTGCATTTTGATTCTCAACCGAAGATAGATATGGATGGCTAGCATCTCTACTTACCAGTTTGTTTTGCTCGTTACCTTCAGTCTGTAAAAAAATTTGCACCGCGCTGATCCCAATGGCCAGCGGACATCATATGTCCTCCATATTTTCATTCCTAGACATACAAGTTTCCTAATGATATATTACTTTTCACCACTTAACATTTCTAATAATGGATCGAACCGTTCACTTGCTTACTGTTACATTTACAGCGAGGGTAGTATAAACCCAACGTATATACCTTACTCCTAATTGAATATTTTCCTGACCAATATCCGTGAATTCCTTTGCATACAAACCTAACTCTAAAAAGTATTTTAACTATAAAAGCTACTCTATCCCATAGCCAGC
This sequence comes from Parnassius orleans, assembly GCA_029286625.1. NCBI lineage: Eukaryota > Metazoa > Arthropoda > Insecta > Lepidoptera > Papilionidae > Parnassius > Parnassius orleans. The sequence goes on along the minus strand of JAGSMP010001005.1, from coordinate 10,091 downwards.
CCAAAGATTTGAGTCAAACACTTTGGCACACTTTCATTTTGTTTCATTGAATCATTATCATCATCATCATTACAGCCTTCACGTCCACTGCTGGACATAGGCCTCCCCAAGTTATGCCACCAAGCACGGTCGAGCCACCTGCATCCATTGACTGCTTGCATGTTCACCAGGTCGTCACTGCATCTAGTGGGAGTCGCCCACACTTCGCCACCGGTACGAGGCTGCCACCTAGAACGTTTTTCCCCATCGGTTGTCGGTTTTCGAGCCATATGGCCGCTCATTGCCACTCAACTTACCAATCCGTTGGGCTATGTCGGTTACTTCTGGTACTACTGCGGATATCCTCATTCCTAAGTTTATCACGCAAAGAAACCCCAAGCATAGCCCTCCATAGCCACCATGAGCGACCTTGAGCGTCCTCATACGACCAGCAGTGAAAGACCACGTCTCAGATCCATAAGTCATCACTGGCAACACGCACTGGTTGTACAATTTCGTTTTCAGGTTTTGAGGTATAACCGACGAGAAGATGTGTCGTAATTTCCGAACGCTGCCCAACCGAGTTGAATCCGTCGATTAACCTCTCGGTCGAAGTTGACTTACCTAGTCGGACTATTTGTCCCAGGTAAACATACCCGTCAACAACTTCGAGCTTAGTGTTCTAACACCAGCATAGGTGTGATATGGACATTACACATGACCTTTGTTTTGTCCATGTTCATCTTAAGACCATCCGTTGGGAGACATTATTGAGTCATTGGCATAGTGCTTAGGTTTCAGCGATTCTGCCTTAAGGACTATGTCGTCGGCAAAATCAGGTGAATGATGTACTGCCATTGATGTTAATACCGTATCCTTTCCAGTTCAGTAGCTTGAAAACGTCTCCCAATGCAGCGGTGAAGAGTTTCGGGGATGTAACGTCACCCTGTCTTTTGCCAATTTCGACGGAATCAAAGGCTTTATCATAGTCCACATACGCCAGATATAGTGGCAAGTTGTACCGACTTCTGTACAATCGGTCAGGGGTATGGTCTATAGTACTAAAGGCTTCGGAAACCGGCTTGTTCGGAGGCTGCTGAATCGAGAGTCTGCAGCAGACGATTCGTAATGACTCTCGAAAACAGCACGTAGACGCGGCTCAGAAGGGAAGTCGGTATGTAGTTCTTCAAGAGAGCGTTGTCGCCTTTCTTGAAGAACAAGACCACCACACTTCTGCTCCACGTCTCTGGAGTAGTCCCACCATGGTTGCATTGAATACTTTTATGTACAACTAAGGAATGGAATTCCCTGCAGGAGTCTCTGTATTTTGATAGGTATAACCTGGTGGTCTTTCAGTTAAGAGTGAATAGGTTACTTCTGGGCAAACGTGCAATATTGGAATTTTCTTAGGGATCCCTATTTTTTACATAAAATATAGCTTTAGCTACTCACTGATAGTGTAGCTTTTTATAGGTGGAAGAATTTTGAAAATTGGTTTTGTAGTTTTAGAGCTTACCCATTACAAAAAAAAATACAAAAAAATCTTTTCTCTTTATAATATTAGTTTAGATTGGTTAAAAATTATAGCGGTTTCCCACTAGTCGGAGTAACAACATGTAGACTTAGTACCGTGTTTTGTGGCATTCCTTTTGGGCATGTATGTAACAATGATATAACAAATAAATAATTTAAACCCAAATTAGAAGTATTTCAGATTTTATAACCTTCATGTTTAGCGGTGGGGTGAGACATTGCAAAAAAAAAGGTGTGTGTGTGTGTGTACTTATGTACGCACATAAGAAGTTATAGACACGTTTTATAGATTCATATACATTTGAATAACTACCTTGAATATAGTTATCAGTTCTCAAGAAAACTTGACAGTTGACAGACAATTACCAACTGAAGTTGTCACTTTTAGGCTTCGGTGTGCGCGCGCATAATAACAACTTACATGGTGTCGTTTTCAGATGTCGGTGTACGCGCGCATCCTAAAAAAATCACTCTCATCATTTTTCTGAAACGCGCTAAAGAAGTATATCTTCGTAAAACTATTGTGAGTGAGTATGGAAAGAATAGCTGTGTAGCGAACTCTTTCCTACTCCATTACTCTCTTAGGATTGAAAAGTAGCCTTTGCTGTTGAGAGAGGTATAGACCACTACTTGATTTCTATCGCTCTTGCTAATATAAAAGGAACTATCCTATTTTTATTGAAGGAAGAGTGAATGACTAAGAAGCGTAGGCACCCCTGACGAATAAGATGGACTGCTTCGTTACGAGAAAAAAGGGTCTCCAGTTCTTGTTACCAACCATACGAAACTCAGTATTATTATGGTGCTATTTCACGCTAGTATTCTGAACGAGCGTGGTTCCCCGGTCGAGCTGATCCATTCGAACTGCAACCATAATACGTTGAAACAAGACTTTACCACGAATAAACGTATTAATACAAAAGAGTATTATTTAAATAAACGACCAGTTGCATAATATTGCGATAACAAGTAAAAGAAGCACAGAGTGTGCATAAATATTATCCGATTATTTGTCCTGAAATGCACCATGATGGATTATTCTAGCTGCAGGGTCCATAATAATAATAATCAATTAAAAGGGCATATATTATTTTAATTATGATTTTAAGAATTTTCTTTATAACCGACTACGAAAATCGAGGAGGTATATGTTCAACAATTTCTCAGAAACGGCTGAGCCGAGTTATTTTTTTTTTTATTATAAGCTATACTTTTAGGTAAGTTTTATTTAAATTTGAAGAAAAATTTCAAGTATGAAAATTGTTTTTTTATTTTCATTCATTCATTACAGCCCTTCACAAGTCCACTGCTGAACATAGGCCTCCCCCACGGAATGCCACAAAGCACGGTTCCGAGCCACCTGCATCCATTGACTTCCCATGTCTTACCAGGTCGTCACCCATCTAGTGACGCCCTACACTTGCCTGCCGGGCACGAGGCTGCCACTCGAGTTTTTTTATTGTAACTATTTAAATGACTACTTAGTTGGTACCTTGAGTTTAATATTGCTTAGTCCACTCGAAAAGGTAAAAGCATAAGCTTTTAATAAAAGTAAAAATTATCAGACATGATTTCGATAACATGTCTTAGCTCCCGGCCCAATAGCTATTATGTGAAATTGATCTTCTGAGATCCCATTTTTAAATAAGTTTATTTATTTTTCTTTATTGTACACGAATGTCTGGAAGAAGTACATAAAGATAAGTACAATAAGCGTCTTATGATTCTTCAAGTAATTTCTTCCAGATCACCATTACGTAGAACTGATATTATCACCGAATTAAGCGAAGTGGGGAACATACATAAAATATACATAAATGTTAATACGCAAAATGGTAGCGCTCGAAGATAAAACTTAATTTAGTAAGAAACATAAAACCGGAAAAAGTGAAGGAATTTTCAAGTTAGAATAAGAATTCTTAGGTAGTAAGAGATTTATCAAAAACGTATTGTAATAAGTGAATTAAAAAGTTAATGCTGTTTTATGTTCTTAACCATACTATCCATACTAATATTATAAATGCGAAAGTGTGTTTGTTTGTTTTTTTGTTTGTTTGTTTGTTTGTTTGTTTGTCCTTCTTTCACGTCGCAACAGAGCGTCGGCATGGCATGATTTTTTGTATGGGGATAGTTCGGTGGCTGTAGAGTGACATAGGCTACTTTTTTCCGTGGAAAAACATCTCATTCCCGTGGGAAAATCGAATATGTTGCACAAGTTTGTCCTTCTTTCACGTCGCAACAGAGCGTCGGCATGCCATGATTATTTGTATGGGGATAGTTCGGTGGCTGTAGAGTGACATAGGCTACTTTTTTCAGCGGAAAAACATATAATTCCCGTGGGAAAATCGAAAATGTTGCAAAATTAAATTCAGCTAGGTGGCGCCACCGTGATTCTACAAGACGGACGACGGTACGATGGACGAACACAGAAGGTCAGAATATCTGGATTGTTATGTCTTTTTACCAAAATTAAGATAAAAAATAAGTATGGATCTGTATTTTTCCACGCAGGACCGGGAAGAGAGCGATAAAAACATAAAATTCACCAGCTGATTTTCTTCAAACGTTTTGGTGCATCGTAATTCACAGAATAGGCGATAACCTCGCAGACGATATTAAGAAATCCGTTGATGCTCTGCCTACCCCGCAAGGGTTACAGGCGTGATTATAAGTATGGATCAGAAATACTATCACCACCTGTCACGCTTTCACCCTTAACTATTACTTAACAATGGTAAAAACAGTTCTTAGTAAGCCTTATTAATAAGCCTTAGTAATATTTATTGAACGGAAATGAATACAGTTCTTATATGTGGTTATGAATGAATGGGTATTACAATAAGAAAAATTGAGTTCTTATTAACTAACGTATACATAGTTTAAATTGATTCCGCTAGATGTCGTTACTAGGTTTTTAAAACGCGGTAACGAAATGTTTCCTGACATGTACTTAACTCCCGCCGTTGAGCCGCGCGTCAACTTATAGTACATACGGTACCTATACGCTTAAATTGTTTCTATTTCGTAGCTTATTCGACCACCTGCTTTCGATTTCGGTTGTTTGTTATTTGCTTTGTGATTTGGTTAAGGTTAAATGGATTTATATTGGCTTTCATTTTCGGATTTGCGTATTTTCTTGGATCGGTTTTGTTGATTTGGTTGGTATTCCTTTATACATATTTAGACTCTGGCTTTGATTTTGGATTTTGTTTATTTAGAATCGTGAATTGGTTTTCGTTGTTTTAGGTTGTTTAACAATATTTCAAAGGAATATTAATAGTATAGATAGTGTATACGGTACCTATACACTTACTTCTTTTTCGTTGGTTATATTTATATTGACTACTGCTTTCGATTTCGGTTTCTGCGATTTGTTTTGTGATTTGGTTTAAGTTGATTCGATTTTTTTTTTTTGGCTAACGTTTTCGGATTCGTGTTGTGTCTTGAATTGGTTTTGTTGTTTTGATTTTAAAAAATATTTAAAAGAAATATTTATTCCTTTTAGATATTTTGGATTGATTAAAAAATATTTAAAAGGAAATTTAATTCCTTTTAGGTATTTTATCGTTTTTTATAAATAGGTTTTCTTACTTCATAATGCCGCAAACGTAAGTCCAGTCTTTCAAGAGTATCTTCTCAAAGACAAGCGAAAAGATTAGCTCGATCGCTAGAATCTTTAGAAGATGCTGAACTGAGAAGGCAAGAACAAGCAGAGCGTCAGGCTGCTTTTAGAGCATCTAAGACACCTTTTCAACGTCAGCAAAGGCGTCTTGAACAGACAGAGCGTCAGGCTGCTTTAAGAGCTTCCAAAACACCTTCTCAAAGTCAGGAAGGCGTCTTGAACAGGCAGAGCGTCAAGCTACTTTAAACTGCTGAAACACCTGATCAAAGTCAGCAAAGGCGTCTTGAACAGGCAGGCGTCAATCTACTTTAAGAGCTATTGAAACACCTGCTCAAAGTCAGCAAAGCTATTCGAACAAGCGGAACGTCAGGCCGCCAAAGCCGCGGAAACACCTGATGGAACTCAACAGACTCATTGAGCAAGCTGAACGTCAATCTACTATAGGGCATCTGAAACACCAGAACAGACACAGGCGCGAAGATGCAAATTCACAGCTCCAAGCTGAACGTCGACAAACTTTCAAAGAAACAATTGGTCGGTTTTAATGACGCAGCATTCAATTATGATCCGTTGATTGATTATAAAAATCACAGGTTAGTTGTTATCGGACTGATGGACAAGGCGTGTCGATTTTGCAGCGCTTTAAAATAGAAAGATGAGACCGCAGGCATGTGTGTTTCAATGGCAAAGTGTCTCTTCCGTTACTTGAGGAACCAGAAAAACCTTTGAAAACTCTTTTTATATGATGCTAATGAGTCACGGCGCTTTTAAACAGGATCCGGAAATATAACTCATGCTTTCAAATGACGTCCTGCGGAGTTGACCGGGAAATAATAATGCCGGGATTTTCGCCTACATTTACGGTGCAAGGCAAATTTATCATAGAATAGGTTCATTTTTCCAGCTGAAAACGAACAGCATAAATTTTACAAGTATATTTTATGGGTGACGAAGAAATTGAGGTAGACCGTCGCTGCCAATTTATCCAGGGATTGAGAGAGACACAGTGTTCAAAATTCAAAGATTCTTGCATGAACGTAACATTTTAGTCAAAACATTTAAAACTGCTTTAGAAAACCTACCTGAAAAGGATTATAAAGTCGTCATTCACACAGATCGGACCCTCGAGGAGAGCATGAAATGCGCTACAATGCATCTTTGATAAACGAATTAGCAGCCGTAATTAGTGGTGATCAATTTTCTTCACGAGACAATGTCTTGCGAGCACGTGATGATACGTTGCAACGGGTAGCCGATACACACAAGTTTTATGACGCTCTGCAATACCATTGATTTATTGCAAAGGACAAGAGGGTTATCATTTTCAAATTCCACTCATTAACCTGGTCACAAAGAACCTCCGAACAAAAAAGTATCATGTATGGATTTTTATGCGTATCATATGATGTTGCGAGAAACGATTTTAACCTCTTAGCCGGTGTAGACAATTATTTCATCAATTTTGGTAGACATGTATGAAGGTAGAAAGTGAACGTCTCCGTTATATCTTTAAATCAAAAAGCTGCGCGTTGAGAATTATACATTTACAAGATGCAGTTTCTAGCGACGCAATGTAAACAGAGATTTAGGTAAAATGGTAATTCTGCCCTCATCATTCGTTAACAGTCCCCATACCTACATGAGTACACACAAGACGCATTCGCCTATGTACGAACTTACGGAAGACCTGATCTTTTGTTACTTTTACTTGCAATCCCACATGGAAAAATAACAGGAGCTAATGCCGGGCCAAAAAGTACTGACAGACACGATTTAGTTGCTAGAGTATTTAGATTAAAAGTACAAAAATAATGTATGTAATTAACAAAGGGAAAATTTTCGGAGAGGTGCAGTGCTTCATCTATTCAATTGAATGGCAAAAGAGATTACCGCATGCCCACATTCTAATATGCTTAAAAGAGAAGTTGCGGTCTAGCCAAATAGACGACATAATAAGCGCCGAGATTCCGGATCCTGAGCAAGATAAAGAATTGTATGATACCATCGTCCGAAATATGATTCACGGTCCATGTGGAGCACGAAATTTAATATCGCCATGTATGAAAGAAGGAAAATGTACAAATAAATTCCCTAAACAGCTATTAAAAGAAACAGTGCACAATGACAATGGCTACCCTTTATACAGACGCAGAGCTCCGAAGATGGTGGCAGAAAGTTACAATCAAATCTCGCTCTGGAGCGTTCGAAACCTTAGATAACAGCTGGATTGTCCCGTATTCGCCCATTCTATGTAAAATGTTTAATGCCCACATTAATGTAGAAGCATGTAGCTCTGTCCGCGCAATCAAGTATATCTCTAAGTACATAAATAAAGGAAGCGACCAAGCAATATTTAATCTCAGGAGTGAAGGTGAGGCAAATCCGTTAATGAAGTACAGACCTTTCAAGCAAGGCGTTATGTCAGCAGTAACGAGCAGCGTGGCGTCTCTTGGCTTCCTTTACAAGAAAGGCACCCAACAGTTACTCACCTTGCTGTGCACTTAGAAAATGGAGAGCGTGTATATTTCAGAAAGAAATTTCCAAGAAAGAATTGCATCACCGCCAAAAACTACACTAACAGCCTTCTTTCAACTTTGTCAATCCGACCCTTTGCAAAACTTTGTTATATTCTGAAGTCCCCGCTATTATACTTGGAACACATCTAGGAAGGAGTGGAAACGCCGTATTCAAGGCGCGCCTGTTGCAAATTGGCCCGGTGTAAAGTCATCAGATGCCCTTGGTCGTGTGTATACCGTCCATGTAACTAATTTTGAATGTTTCTGTTTACGATTGCTGCTGCTGTGTTCGGGCTCCTACAGGATAAAAAGACCTTAAAACTGTCACGGTCAGGAATGCGCAACTTATAGAAAAGCATGTGAAGCTCTGCATCTTTTGAAAACGATAATCACTGGTATGAAACCATGGAGGAAGCTGTGCAGTGCCAGTCACCAGCCAAAATTAGGGATCTTTATGCAACTCTCATATCATCTTGCGGGCTATCTAATGCACATAAATTGTGGGACAAATATATAGGTACATGGCGGAAGATATTTTGCGAAGGTTACAGCAGACACACGCGAACATGACATACAATGAACACATTTATAATAAAGCACTTGGAAAATTGAAGATAAAGTAATGGCAATGGTAGGCAAAAATTAAGCGACTTTGGAATGATAAGCCCTCAGCGAACAACCGAAAATGAACTAAGTGATGAAATTATACGTGAAACAAACTACGATATACCAGCTTTGCAGCAGCAAGTAGCCGAATTTGTACCCGCTTGCTTCCCGAACAAAAACGAGTTTTGACAAAGTATTAGGACAAATTGAATCTGGAAATGGTGCACTTTTCTTTTAGATGCCCCTGGAGGAACTGGGAAGACATTTTGTTAAATTTATTATTAGCGCAAGTACGGAAAGATAAAAACATTGCTGTGGCCATGCTTCCTCCGGTATAGCCGCCACGCTGCTAAGCGGGGCCGCACTCACACATTCTGTTTTAAAACTCCTCTAAATCTAGCCAGGAAGAATCGCCGATCTGCAACTTTAGCAAAAATAGTGCACGAGGTATAATGCTACGACAATGCAATCTTTTAGTGTGGGACGAAAGTACAATGTCGCATAAAAAAGCTGTAGAAGCACTAAATCGAACGTTCCAGGATTTGCGCAGTAATTCCGATGTAACGTGAGGAATGGTGGTTTTACCGGCTGGTGACTTTCGCCAAACTTTACCTGTCATTCAAAAGGGCACACCTGCAGATGAAATGAAAGCATGCCTCAAGTCGTCTATTTTATGGAACAAGGTGACAAAATTCAGATTAACTACGAATATGAGAGTGCATTTGTATAATGATATCAATGCTGGAAACTATGCTGACACACTATTAAAAATTGGCGATGGGCGGTTGGAAACGGACGCTGAGGCCGTTAAATTGACGAGAGATTTTTGTAATTTAGTACAGTCATTCCGAAATAATTGCGAGCGTTTATTCAGATTTAACGAACAACATGCATGAAGACAAATGGTTATGTGAAGGGCGATTCTTGAACCAAAAATGAGAGCGTTAACAAAATAAATTGAGATATATTAAGCGAAGTAGCAGGATAACAGAGTATTTGTCAGTAGACACAGTTATGAACACAGAACAGAGCACTTCATATCCCGTAGAGTTTCTAAATTCTCTAGAGTTGTCAGGTGTGCCCTCACATAGCTTCAATTAAAATTAGGCGCCCCAGTCATGCTAATGCAAATTTATATGCTCCTCGGTTATGTAACGGGACAAGGCTGCGTGTGACACATCTTGGACGGAACATAATCAGTGCTACAATTTTGACAGGCGTAGGAAAAGGTGAAAATGTTATTATACCACGCATCCCTATAATTTCCACAGATCTTCCTTTTCAATTCAAAAGGTTGCAGTTCCTATTAAGCTCAGTTTTGCAATGAATTAATAAAGCGCAAGGGCAAACGTTACAGGTAGAGGGTCAACTTAGAAAAACCGTGCTTCTCTCATGGTCAGCTGTATGTAGCATGTCGCGTGTGTCAAATGCCCAGAATCTCCCATTCTTTCCCCGAATGGAAATAACATTGTGTACAGTAGCGTCTTAAAATAGTGTTCAGTTATTTTTTCCAAAATTCCACAATCAATTAATCAGAATTCCCAGATCTTCCCTTTCAATTCAAAATTTCCTATTTAGCTCAGTTTCTTTTCAATTCCAAATGCTGCACCTCTGACGGACCTATTAAGCTCAGTTTCCTTTCAACTCAAAAGTCTGCATCTCTGACGGATCTTTTATTTGGCTCAGTTTCCTTTCAATTCAGAAAACTGCATCTCTGACGGATCAATTTAGCTCAGTTTCTTTTCAAAAGTCTGCATCCCTGACGGATAATTATGCTCAGTTTCCTTTAATTAAAAAAATATCCCATTTTCATTTGGAATAAACAGGCTATTTTC
>JAGSMP010001004.1:0-72859 GCA_029286625.1 Parnassius orleans | reverse complement strand
CGTTACAGGTAGAGGGTCAACTTAGAAAAACCGTGCTTCTCTCATGGTCAGCTGTATGTAGCATGTCGCGTGTGTCAAATGCCCAGAATCTCCCATTCTTTCCCCGAATGGAAATAACATTGTGTACAGTAGCGTCTTAAAATAGTGTTCAGTTATTTTTTCCAAAATTCCACAATCAATTAATCAGAATTCCCAGATCTTCCCTTTCAATTCAAAATTTCCTATTTAGCTCAGTTTCTTTTCAATTCCAAATGCTGCACCTCTGACGGACCTATTAAGCTCAGTTTCCTTTCAACTCAAAAGTCTGCATCTCTGACGGATCTTTTATTTGGCTCAGTTTCCTTTCAATTCAGAAAACTGCATCTCTGACGGATCAATTTAGCTCAGTTTCTTTTCAAAAGTCTGCATCCCTGACGGATAATTATGCTCAGTTTCCTTTAATTAAAAAAATATCCCATTTTCATTTGGAATAAACAGGCTATTTTCATGCTTTCCTATACATTCTCCCGCGCAATCAAGTATTTAACGGCCACAAGGTGATAGCTCGTGCCCGGCATGATTACTGCCTATGTATGTATAAATGGATAGCGGTAACTTTTAGTGTATACTGGGATCTCATCCGTAGTTTTAATTCTATGCTTAATTTTATTAGTGAAAGACAAAGCTTTACCTTCCACGTAAAATACATCCAAATAGCGGGTGCATAAAGTCTCTAAATTACTGCATTCTTTATAATTTATGTGATCGGTGCGTAATAGAAAGATTACCTCTGGGACACGTTGAAGCACATGCGTGCCCTCAAAGTTATGAATTTCGGCAGTTACTGGTCGGTTCACAGAAAATACAACGTCATCACGGCTGGGGAAGTGGACTTCTAAAATTCTCCTATTACCCGTTACAGTCGTCAGACATTTGCTTATTATACAGTTTGATATTACCAGCTCGGTTATGAACGCTTCACCATCTTTGACATTGATAGGGAATTTAACTAACTTAGGAAAGCCGGCTGGAACAATTTCCTCAAATAAATTAGCATTTCGTGAGTTGTAAATTTTTGGGATTAGAGACTTTCAGTGTGGTTAGTAATTTATTTTTATAATCGATTGTAGCCTGCCATTTATCTAAAAGATTTGACCCTATCAATCCATCAAAGTAGTCGTGAAAGTTATAGATGATTAATGGTAACTCGTTTTCATCTTTCAGTTCCGTAAAAGCTGGTATTGTTGCTGAGTAGTCGCTACGACTTACTGTTTGTACATTACATACTTCAAAAGGGGTGTAATTCAAAGGTAAGTCAATAATAAAAAATCAACTATTGTGGGACTGATAAACGACTGATTTGCGCCTGTGTCTATAAGGAGCTTCAAGAGGGGTGGTTTTATCTCTATGTATGGAAGCTGGCGCTGGGCTTTGCATAATTATGCTTCGTAAGTCCTTTATCGGGGTAAGTTCCACCCTCTTATTTACCTGTTTCTGCCGCCAAATAGCAGTTCCTGCACTGTGTTCCAGTTGAAACCTTTCATGTAGAAAGAATATAATTACAGGCTGTAAGATAAGATATATTCCATCTTAGTCCTCAGAGTTGACAACGCATCTGTAGTCTTCTCTGTTTGGAGTTGACTGCAGGTGTTCCTGGACTGCAGTAGCCACTTACCTGTAAGTTCGCTTGTTACTTCAGTTTTACAAAAGAAATATCATGAAACACCGCACCTTGAACCTGCTACTACTAAAACAAAAACAACGAAAACGCACTTAGCCTCCTAACTGTTCTTATCTGTCACAACTAAATCGTTTTGATTTTCTCAACGTTATACGGCCAGCAGAAGAAACCACGTTTATCCTATAACTACAAATATAACATTAAATCTTTTATTTTTTTGCACTTAAGTGCGCAAGAAAATATTTCACATTTTACCTAAGTTCAGCTTATCGGTAAGTAACTTTCTTGTTAAAATAGGATTAAACTACTTGCTGATAGAGCCAGCAGCTGAGACCATGATTGTTCTTTTTCTAAAATACAAAACAGTAATACGTTTCTCTTTTTGCACTGAAACGCACAAGAATGTATTATGCCGCAATATACCGAAGTAAGTTCAGCTTATCTGTAAGTTACTTTCTTGTTGAAATTGGATAAAACTACCAATTGAACTGTTTATCCTAGATAAATATACTGGTAAACAACTGCGTAGATAGTGTTTCCACTATAACTCCCAGTACTTACAGATGTGACATCGATGTTATACATCGTACGTAATACGGATAGTATTTACGATAAAATCATTCGAAAATTCAAATGATCGTTTACATTGCTAATCAATGTAACTATTGTAATATTATCGGCATCGAATCACTGATTGAATCATTCTCAATGATTATCAATCATTCGTTTTATCAACTTTGTTTTGTTTGGGCATCTTAGGGATTGTATAGTTCGCACATGTTGACGACTTTGGCAACATGTACTCAAAATATTTAATTCCTTAGACATGCGGGCTTCCTCACTGTTTCCTCTACCGCTGAGCACGTGTTGAGTAAGAATGTGTGGAATGCAAAGAAATTTGAATGGTATATTTCTTGATAATTGCTCCATATACCCTCAGAAGTTCGAGCCTGGGCCCAGCAGTGGGACGCACTTCAAAAAAATATAGTATTTTATGGAAAAAGCAAAAAATAGACAAGGTATATTTGTTACTTATTGATTTTCATAAAAACTATATTTTTACACTTCTTGCATTTTTTAACAATATTTTGTCTACATAGGCTGTAAATTTTTATCTCTCTTACGCACAACAGTTTGAGTCTCATACATTTTTTTTTAATTTATTGTCAACAGAACTAACAGCATTTTGTAACATTATAAAGTTTGTAAATATTTACATTTTATACTGCCAATTACAGGTTCTTACTCTTTTTTTTTCATTGCTTAATTTCAGATTTATTTACATAACATAATATACAATATTTTATTATATACAATATTAAAAACTATAATAAAAAAAAAACTAAAACTAGTAATTTGATTATCAAACAGTCCTACTCCACGCGGTATCGTGCCAAGAACGCTGGCTGCGTTTCCCCGCTGAATGGCTATACTTAGCCTTTGAGCGAGAAAAGAGCCAACCCTCTTATCAACAGCAGTGACCAGCCGCGGATGGGTTTCTTTAAGAACTTCATCGCGTGGACCCACGGACCGATAGTCTCTACAACCAAATGGCACAAATATGTAGTCATCTCTCAGAGACTCATATTTGCGCCACTTACTCAGTTCAGCTGCCTCTGATGCCGCCCCGGCTCTAAACGAGGTACCCCTGAGATGAGAGGCCGCCAAAGTGTCTACGCAAGTAGCATCCCACACTAGGGCTTTACGTCTCTCCCAAGGGACGAATGTCATACCGTCGGGTCTTTTGCCATCGTCTCTAAATATTCCACAAGGCTCTAAAACTGAGGGAACATTTATAGAGACAAGATCCATTCGGATGACATCGTTCAAAGACCCGTGCCGTGAAACTATACCAGCACTTTTCTTACAAGAAAGTCCGTGGAGCTCAAAGTTGTCGACGCTGCTACCACAGGGGCACTATCAGTGCTGACAAATATCAGGGTTGACAAATCGCCGCTCCTAGTCGGATTCCTACAGCGATGCGCAAGCTTTCCCCATCAAGTAATGTACCGAGATTACTTGATGGTAAAGCGTGTAACCAGTGACTAGATTCCGTAGTCGAAACGGCTAGAAGGCGTGCCTTATCTTGGTCACTATGGAAATTATGAAACAAAACTTTCTGCACCCTCTGTACCAACGGAATATCCCACTGTTTTTGTTGGTTAACTTCCAGTGGAACATTTTCGCCGGGATAGAGCGTTTGCCATGTCTGCCCTGCCTCCGTAGCAAAGCACAGGTCTACTTTATTATTTAAAATTATGTTATATAAATTACTGACACTATGCACGGAAGCAAGGAAAGCAGGCAATGCAACGCTAGAAAGATTTCTCACACCAATACCACCAAATTTTATAGGTAAAGTAGCTTGAGTCCAGGCTGTTGTATTAAATGTTAAATTTAGAATTTTTCTATAGCTATTTTAAGATTATTATCAATACGTGGGAGAGCCATGCTGCAGCTATATTAATAGTATAGTTGTAGCACGAATGGGTCGGCTCGACCGGGGAAGGACCACGCTCTCACAGAATACCAGCGTAAAATAGCAGCTTAATGCTGCTGTGTTTCGTATGGTGAGTGTAGAGAACCGGAGACCCTTTTTACTGGAAAAGAGGCATTCTATCTCAGTCCTCACGGCTGACAACGCATCTGCATTTAAATTCGTAAACGAAGATAGATGTAGATGTCTATGGGCCACAGCAACCACTTACCATCAGGTGGACTGTGTGCTCGTTTGTCACCCTTATTCTATAAAAAAAAAAAAATATCTTTTAAAATATCCGAACATTTCCAGACTGGACTCGAGCGGAGTAAGTATGTGAATCTAGGTACAAGGAGACAATATTTTAAATATTTAAAATATAATATTATTAATAATATTTTAAGCGCAATGTGGGGGCTTAATTTATAAAATTTATCAACGTGATTTAAAAACTGATCAAATTTTGTTTTTAAAACAGGTTTAATACTATCGGTTCTTACTTTATATAAAAATAATGTTATAACATGTCGCTACAACTGTGTGGATATAATATACACCCATATTTTGTAATTACCAAAAAAAGTGCTCTCAGAGTCTGTTACTGATCACATTTAGGTAGAAAAAACTTAAAATAATTAATTAAAAAAAATATCTCCCAAAAAAGGATAATAATTAGTCACTCATTTATTATACGTAATTACTGAATTTTGACTCCAATTCGATCCATTCATTAATCGGCTTGTCGCGCTACGCTGTCGGGCCCCCAGTCTATTTTTAGTTTAGTTTGTAATTTGCACTACGAAGCGCGCGTTTGCAAATTAATATAACTACTTTTCATTTTGTGTTCTGGTTTTCACGATGGCTTATGGATATTTTGTGAAGCGAAATAAAAAGACCAGTGTATGTACTACTAGTAGTGTACTGACTATTGAGTGAGCCTACCAATATGCAGGACCTAAATCAGTTCATAATAGACGCTTTTAATAAAGTCAAACGGCAAGGAGTTTTATTGTCGCTTGAAAAAACAATTTAATAAAACGTGCGCATGTACTTAAATACTTGTAGGTTAGTAATAGTGTAAATATTTGCGTGCGTAGATGTAAGTACATACTGTAAATAATTTAATAATTGTAAATAGCTGATTGCTACTTTTTAATACGCCAAAATTAATTTCCGTAGTTGTAGTCCTAGTACTGTGCCAATAAAGTTAGGCTAGTTTTTGGATAAAAACAAACATCAATAATAAAAAAATCTGACAGTGCCATTATCACTATTAACATCCGCTGCAACTGTACTTAAATTTTTTTTGGTACTTACAAAATAATGGTGTATAAATAACATTAAACAATCAAATAGAACATATTTACGGGTATTTTAAGGTACGCATTTTACAAAACATAGTACAAGTTATTTTATATATGCATATACATATATATCAAGATATAATATATCAAGTAGTGTTTTGTTTAAATAAGTATATGGTTTATGGTTGACTCACTATTAGTATTTATTACATATGTGTAATAAATACTAATAGTGAGTCAACTCGGCGACTACACGAAGTAACGATGGGGCGCGGTATGAAGGAGAGCGGAATCCCCCCCCCACCCCCGGCCGCAACGGCTGCGGTAGTACCGGTCGGCTTTGCTTGCTTACCGGTAAGCCCGTTTAGGAGTGTTACGTACACGGTATTAGTTGCATGCGTTTGGTGTTCACCCAACAACACGATATTACTCGGTATTAATTTCAAATATTGGGAAAAATTGCATGAAGCTTTAAGTAAAATTGAACCATGTGATTGCTTTCCATCAAGATTTTTAATCGAATTATATGTAAGGATGAGAATTCATTATATAATTAAATTCTACAAAAGACAATTACAAAAACTCAATAGTAAATGTCGTAAATATTTGTCGTTTGCACATCTGTAACGAGGCGGTTGAATAAACAGAACCAACGTATAATATATTTAACTTGTTTTATTTATTCTGTTCAAACCCCCTATCCAAAATTTTAAGCGGAATATCTGATATACTGCTATATAGGTAAAATATAGTAAAATTAGGTAGGTACCTACCAGCACAAGCCTTTGTTTCCATCACGACGAGTCAAGTGAAGCTGCGAGATGCAACTAGTTTTGTAAAGAAGTAATTAGTTTTTATCTATATATAGAAAAAATAATTATTAAAAGGAATACAGATAAAATATAATGTTATGATAATATTATTATCTAAGTAAATGTTTTTGTGACAACCCTTGCATATTTTTAGCGACCAGATGTCGAGACAGCCTTGTAGGTTTTTTTCAGTATAACAAAGGAGTTGACCCACTATTAGTATTTATTACGCGTATGGTGCAGTGTAGGTAGTGTAGGGAAGGATATGAAGAGGTGTGGCATGTTTGTGATTTTTTATTACTATTATTTATTACTACTTGTTTCTTATAATTGAAATTATTTCTTTTTTTATGGAAGCTTTACTCTCGCGAAAAATATCAAAAGATGTAAAGTTTTTGGTATAGCAGTTAAGTGTACGACTAATGACAGAATTTTGAGCATATTTCGAGCGACTTAACGGACCATGAAATAGAGATGTATGTCTGGTACGCTTCGAAGGAGTATTAAATTGTAGGAATTGAAATGTCAATTCAGGACTATCAATTTTATTACTACAGACCTCGTGCAGAAACAAAATTTGTAGAAGTGTACGTCGGTCCTTTAACTGCAATAAGTTATGGTGATCGCAAGATGCCTTGTAACTGCTTTCTTATGTTGTGTACGATGATTTAATGCATTAATAAATTTACGTTGTATTTGCTCTATATTCTCTATATAAGACAAGTAATTTGGATTCCAGACATTAAAAAAATAATAAATAATTATTTCAAAACACTTCGTACATAAGAATGATACAGAATTTTAATACATTCAGAATCTGAGAATGGACGGCACACTCTTAAAACAAATCCTAAGTTTCTATACGATTTGGCAATCATTGTCGTGACATGCTCAGACAAGAGCATTTTGGAATCAAAAAAAACACCAAGATCTTTGGTTTGGTAGATGCGTTCCAAAGTACGTTATCGAATTTATATTGATATTCAATTTTATTCATTCTACCGGTGATGGTAATTTGATAACATTTTGAAATACTAAAATTAATACGGTTATCATGATAGTAGCAACAAAGCTGGTTCAAGTCTTTTTGCAGTTGGTGTGCATCTCCCTCAGACTTAATATATGCGTAAATTTTAGTCTCGTCCGCATACATGAGGAAATTGGAAAATTTAAAGCAGTCTCCTATATCATACAAGTATGATGCATACAGTAACGGTCCCAATATCGAGCCTTGAAGTCAGAGCGATGTTCAGCTATTACAACAGCTTGAGATCGATTACGTAGATAGAACACTATCCACATAAGAAGATTCCCATGAACTCCTAGCTCCTGGAGTTTACGCAAAAGCATAAAGTGATCCATGCCTTCTCGAAATCTGTATAAATGGCATCGATCTGAAAACCATCATCCATACCTCGAAAAACGTCAAATCGATAGATTAGTCCTGGTTGAGCGACCACGAAAAAATCCATGCTGTTGCGAAGGAATGTGAAGAACAATCAGGGGATATGAATGCTTATGCGAAACTCTCTCCATCAATTTGCTCAGCACATAAAGAATAGATATATGTCTGTTATTTTCGATGGCTGTTTTGATTCCTTTTTTTTGAAATTTTGACAAAATAACCTTCTGCATTACATTGATTAAAAATTAATGTTATAGGAGCCGCTAGTGATTCTGCACACTTCACATAGAAATATGTAGAATTTTATCACATCCTGCGACTTTAGAACGATCGAGATTATGAAAGAGCTTTTTTATGTCTGTGACAGAAAGATATATATCACTAATAACATCATTAAAGAGGAAATTTTATATGTAGTTTCTATAATGTAATGCTGGTTGATTAAAATTAAGGCTAAAAAAAAAAATAAAATTCGTTGAAAACATTGCAAATATCATTTTGATTTGAAAATTGATTATTATTATATTGCATCATGTGAAAATAGGCTGATTTATTTTTCCTCTTGGATTTTATATAAGCCCATAACAATTTAGGTGTAGTTTTAATGTTTTCTGGAGAAAAATTATATAAGACATTCCCTTTCAAGATTTTTTAAATCGCGAACGCAATATAGAAAAAGATTCGTGATCATTTGGATTTTCATATTTTTTCCAGTAAGTGTGATACTTATCTTTTTCTTTAATCAATTTTGTTAAGGCATTACTATCTATGCCAAACAGGATAATCGTAAGTATGCGACACAATTTTTGTGGCACAAAATTAGAGATGTAGTATTTAATTTTATATAAAAATGTCAATTATGTATTCCAAATCATGAGATTTTAGAAAGAACAATCGTAATTGGAGAAAAAAGTATTTAATTTATTATAATCAGCTTTCCTAAATAAGTTTATTTTTCTAGTTTTGTTTTAATCGTCGTTACTGTTATAATTTTCACATTAATATTGACTGATGGATGAAAGACGTCTTCAATTACTATTGGTGTTTTAGATTTTACGATAGTTAATGATATATTAGAGAAAATTTAATCCAGTATATTACCATATGGATTTGATAAATAATTGTTGAGATAAACTGAAATATGAAGTAGTATTAATTAAATCGCCAGCAGAATTCTGTATATCGCGACCGATCCCTTTTTTAATATTATACGTTTCTTTAATTTTCAATCTATACAAGGCAAGTTGAAATCGCCAATTATTATAAAATGATCATCTGGTTTTGAACTAATCGCAGCAGTAAGTAATTGTATAAAATTTTGCATATTAAATGAAAGCGCGCGATTTGGCGGTATATAAGCACATCATCATTATCATTACAGCCCTTCACAAGTCCACTGCTGAACATAGGCCTTCCCCAAGGAATGCCACAAAGCACGGTCCTGAGCCAACTGCATCCATCGACTTCCTGCATGTCTTACCAGGTCGTCACTCCATCTAGTGGGGGGTCGCCCTACACTTCACCTACCGGTACGAGGCTGCCACTCGAGAACCTTTTTTCCCCATCGGTTGTCGGTTCTTCGAGCTATATGGCCGGCCCATTGCCACTTCAGCTTACTAATCCGTTGGACCATGACGGTCACTCTGGTTCTACTGCGGATATCCTCATTTCTAAGTTTATCACGCAGAGTAATTCCAAGCATAGGCCTCTCCATAGCTGGCTGAGCGACCTTGAGCTTCCTCATCCGGCTAGCAGTGAAGGACCACGTCTCACTTCCATAGGTCATCACTGGCAACACGCACTGGTTGTACAGTCTCGTTTTCAAGTTTTGAGGTATACCTGACGAGAAGATGTGCCGTAATTTCTGCCCAGCCGAGTTGAATCCGTCGATTGATCTCTCGGTCGAAGTTGGACTTACCTAGTCGGACTATTTGTCCCAGGTAAACATACTCGTCAACAACTTCGAGCTTAGTGCTCCCAACTACTACCGGCATAGGTGTGACATGGACGTTATACATGATCTTTGTTTTGTCCATGTTCATCTTAAGACCTATTCGTTGGGAGACACTATTGAGGTCATTAAGCATAGTGCTTAGGTCCTCCAGCGATTCTGCCATAAGGACTATATCGTCGGCAAATCAAAGGTGAGTGATGTACTCGCCGTTGATGTTAATACCGTATCATTTCCAGTCCAGAAGCTTGAAAACGTCTTCCAATGCAGCGGTGAAGAGTTTCGGGGATATGTCTTACACCTCTCTGCAGTTGGATAGGTTTCGTACTCTGGTTCTGTACTCGTATAGCCATCGTAGCCCTACTGTACAAACACTTCAGCACTTAGATATACCGACAGTCAACTTGGCACCGCTGAAAGGACTGCACCGCCCAAATTTCGACGGAATCAAAGGCTTTCTCATAGTCCACACACGCCAGATTTAGTGGCAAATTGTACTCCTCTGTCTTCTGTACAATTTGCGGAAGGGTATGTATGTGGTCTATGGTGCTAAAACCTTTTCGGAAACCGGCTTGTTCGGGAGACTGGAAGTTGTCGAGTCTGCATGCGAGACGATTCGTAATGACTCTCGAAAACAGCACGTAGACGCGAGTCAGAAGGGAAATCGGTCTGTAGTTCTTCAAGAGAGCGTTTTCGCCTTTCTTGAAGAACAAGACCACCGCACTTCTGCTCCACGCCTCCGGTGTAGTGCCACCATGGAGAACGGAATTAAAGAGCTTCTGAAGGACTTCAAGTACCGGTTTTCCACCCGCTTTCAGAAACTCCGCTGTAAATCCATCCTCGCCTGGGGCCTCTCCGTTTTTAAGGTGCTGGAGAGCTATTCTAATCTCGCTCAGACTGACGTCCGGAATATCATCGGAATATTGTCGGATAAGGCTTGCTCTTGGATTGTTACTCACACTTGCGTGTGGCTCCAACGATGATGTGTACAGTTGCCCATAGAACCTCTCAATCTCACTCAAAATCTCAGGTGTCCCGGAAACGACGCTGCCACACTCGGTCTTCAGCTTCGACAGTTGGCTCTTTCTGGCAGACAGATCTCTAACAAAGACTTTGGAGCCCTGGTTCCGCTCGATTGCTTCTTCAATACGAGCAGTATTAAAGGTGCGTAAGTCCCGTCGCATGCATTTGGAGATCTGTCTGTTCAGTTGCCTGTATGCTGTCAAATCTACTGAAGTCTGCAGCTTCATTTCCCGTCTAACAGCCATGAGATTAAGAGTGTGATCGGAGAGTTTTCGTGTTCTTCTGCGGCGGGTCTTGCAAAACTTAGCTTCGACCGCATGGACAGTTTCCACGAGCTTGTCATTCATATCGTCCACTGCATTGCAATCTTCTAGGCACTGAAATCTTTAGTCTTGTAAAACTTTGTAGTAATATTCTAGGACTTTGGATATTAGCACATATAATATTTAAATCATGCTGTGAGTCAAGCACACGCGCCGGTACTGTTATGCATAATATGCACTCAAGATCGTTGCAACGTAATTAACACTTCCGTTAAATTCGTCTTTGGAATATAGTGAGTCCCACTATGAGGGTGATTGATGAGAGGTGTTTTCTGTCGTTATAGTGAAAAAAAAACTAGGTATAATATGCTCCGGTTCGGCCGTAGTAGCACAGTGGCTAAGCGCTCGTTGTAAATTTCACAGTACGCGAGCAACCCGTGTTTTATCCGCGCCAGCGACAATGAAATTGTTGTATGCAATTTTAAGTGCTGACGTATCACGTGCCCGGCAGTGAAAGAAATCATTGTTATAACACTTACATTCTGAGAAAAAAAATATTTCTAAGAGACATGCGAAATCCTTCAACACACTAATGTCCTCCGCGCTGCAATTCCCTTAAACTTAAGCCCTCTCACATGTGAGAGAAGTGCCCAGCAGTAGGCTATAACTTTTCTTTTTACTTTAATAAGTTATATGCATGTTTGGAGCCATTAAAAAAACGATAAATGCAATTGTTTTTGCATTTAACGTTCTTTCAATTATAAACTGAATTTATGGTAAAGAAAAATTTAATTTGCCTTTTAAATAAAATTCATTTCTAGAAATATTAGATGACGTCCTTTTTTTTCAATAGCTCGGAGTTTACACACAACTCACTTTCACAAAAGATGCAGATGTGCTTCTTTAGTGGTGAAGGCAGTATTTATTTATTTATTTACACATTATTGTATAAAACACCTTAACTAAATTGTTGTAATCCACAAAGTGCGTACTTGATGACTTTTGGCTTTAAGTCCTCCCTTCTGCTACTACTATTACAAATTTTCGGTTTCATGCGTTTTATATTTATTATTTTACATAAACAATTTCTAGAAAAATGCCACTATTAAAGAACTTTCCTGCCACTCGAAAAATTTTCTTGCCTATCGTTTGGCGGTTATTTTACTAATATGACTTTTGTAGTAACTAAAATACTACTATAAAGTTTATCCTCCATATTTTGTGAATTTAATGGCGTTTGTTGAGTAGTTTCTAATTCTGAAAAATATTTAACATATTATTTTCTTTATTTATGAACATCTTGTGTCAGACTTCAAAATCAGCGTTATATCACTAAGTCGTTTCTTACGACACCGCACCCACGGGAAGAAAAGCAGTTACAAGATTCCTGTTTCGAACGTGACAAGCTTCGCCTTGAAAATATATGTTGCAATTTAATTTAATTGTCTTACTGACGGTAGGTTATAAAAATTACTTACAATTACTACACTTACCACTAGGTGGGATTGTGGGCAAGCACTGGCTATAATAAGTAAAAGAAAATTAGTATATCTGCAGAAGAACCAGAGTAACCGACATAATCAACGGATCAATAAGCTAAAGTGGCAATGAGTAAGCCATATAAAAGTCGGACAGCCTGGTACTGAAAAGCGAAGTTTTGGGCATCCCCTCGCTGCATGAAGTGACCACATAATAAGAAATACAGGAAGTCGATGGATGCAGGTAACTCAGAGCCGTGCTTTGTGGCATTCCTCGGTGGAAACCTAAGTTTAGCTATGGGCTTGAACAGGGCTGTAGATAATGATACATATCGTGTTTTGTGGTTAACATGAGTACATTCTGAATTTACATATTATGTATTTCACTAGAGGATTATATTGAAAACGATTCATAAAAAATATATCCATGGACAAGGTTTGAAGTCCTATTCTGATTTTTTTATTATAAAACAATCATTTATGTCGTTGTTTATTATTAAGAGCAACCTGATCTCACAATTTTTGTATTTGATGGCCGATAATTTGGATGCAAATATGGTGTTTTGGTCTAAATTGCAACAAGTGTTATTTCAGAATAATGTATTATAGATTCGTATTCATGTGGATTTCACATCTCTTGAAAGATAATTATGAAGCTGAATCATTTATTAAATAAAATCTGGCCAAGTGCGTGTCGGGCCACGCACAATGTAGCGGTAGGGTTCCATAGTTGCCCGTCAAAATACGTGGGCTTTCTTGATAATGAGCATAATAAGTGAGTTCGCGGTTTTACCGCTATAACGACTAAATATGGGCCCAAATAGGAAGCAGGTAATTGAAGGACTTATTTTCAAATTGGACTTATAGGGAGTGGTGTTCAAAAAAGATTAAAGAAACTTTTCGATTTAAAAAAATAATACGATTTACATCAAATCATTCACATTCCAAGTAAGTATAAAGATGATCATTGTTGACTATTTGTCTATGCATTCCCGGTAGTGCAACCCTTAAACACAATGTTTATTTTTTACAGCTTACAATAGCATTACAAAGCTGTAATGCAGCTAGTTTTAGGTCATTTTCTATGGAATTATAATGAAATTTTTACTAATCACAGTGCATTTTATAAGTTGGTCGACTATTACTCGTTAACTTCTTAATTCTATTTAGCTGTCATAGTTTTCCTTTTAACTCCATTATATATACTACTATTGTGTATACTTTTCACATTTATAAATACAGCAGTTTAGGTTATAATACAGCGGTAGAGGGGGGGGGGCACATAACTCTAATGAAAAATACCACTTTAAAGCTAAATATTTCGCAAACGGACCCCTGAATCGAAAAGATGTTGTTCCATACCCCCAGTCTTTTTAAAAGACCTATCCAAAGATACCTCACACGATGGAATAGACGGGTAAAAATAAATAATCCTCCATTTGCTTGTATGGGAGGTGCTCAAAATAAAAATGTTTATTTAAGATTTTATTTCACACTTTTATGGCGTAATTAATATCTATAACTATGTCAAATTACAGATTTGTAGCACCTAGGGTCTCTAAGTAAAACCACGGACGGACGGACATGGCGAAATTCATCATTAAGTAGCAACAAATGACCCTCATAACGAAGCATTCTATTTTATTCCAGTTCCTACGTCGGAGCTTCGGTGTAGTCAGACTAACAAAAAGGAGCGCTGCACACATTTTAAGTGACGCCGAAATCAAGCCAAAACCTGCTCAACTTAGTGTAAAAACACGCACACATATGCATATAAAACCATTTACGACCAACTTTTTTGATTTTAGGTGCATATGTGTGCGTCTATCAGTGGGCTTTACAGACCGGTAAAAAAGAAGAATGTATGCATAGTTTCGACTACGACTTTATAAGTATGAGCTGTTACATTTATATTTACGGAAATAAATTTACATAAATGAAATATGTATTACTAAATTACAAAATTATTAACTACGAAAACACCGTTAAGTCAAAATGAAATAATATTTAAAAATGATGTTGGTAAGCTCAACAAAGCGCGTGAACTTTCGGGGTGTAAGTCAAAACAAAGCGTTTAAATCTACAAAAATAACGAAGTTTAAACAAACATAATGCTTGTTAGTTATTAAGCTTACAAAATTTATTTTTATTTAAGCGAGACAAGTCGAGAGGTAAAGGTATTTTTTTATAAAAGGAAACGTGTTTTCCGGGTGCTAGTTAACAACACTTTGCAAAAGTATATTATTACGAAAAATATATTTTAATGAAAAATTATATATGTATATAAAATTCGAAAAAAGTATTTATTTGACGCACTGACCCTATGTATCTACTATAGTGGTCAGTGAATCGGCATCGCAATATCATAGCAAATGACTGCCTGGTTGGTCTAGTGGTAATAAAAGCGGTTACTGATCATGAGGTCCCGGGCTATTGAGATTTTCTAATAAGAAATTCTCAGTAATAGTCCAAAGTTAAAAGGTTGGCGGTATTTCACCTCCGTACAGCCTCGTACAGCGTACAACCATTGTTCCTGCACCTGATCTCTTTCTCTGGTTGTGTCGGATTACCGTCCCATCGGACTATGAGAGTTCGGGGAATAGAGAGTGCATCTGTGCTTGTGCATACCCTCGAGCACTATAATCCTGTTGCGGATGGTTCGTCTCCGTTGAGACTGGCCGCCGCGATCTAAATTCGGTCTGGAGGACATTATTATTATTGTAATTTCGATACTACAAAAATAAATAAAGTTAAAAAAGGAATATATGACGTCAAATCGGGTTTCCGTTTCAGCATTTTGTATTGCCATTGCATGTGGTAGAGCAACGCTGCAGCTACATTATGGTTGTAGCACGAATGGGTCGGCTCGACCGAGATAGAACATGCTTTCACAGAATACCAGCGTAAAATAACAGCTTAATGCTGCTATGTTTCGTATGGTGAGTGAAGAGAACCGGAGCCCCTTTTTACTGGAAAGGAAGCATTCCATATAAGTCCTCAGGGGTGACAACGTATCTGCATTTTGAATCTTAATCGAGGATAAAGGTAGATGTCTATGGGCCACAGCATCCACTTACCATCAAGTGGCCTATGTGCTCGCTTGTCACCCTTATTGAATAAAAATCAATTCGCTGCAGCACTCAGAGTGCTACAGCGCTGATTTTCAAATGGAGCCCAATATTGGAATCATGGACGTACACAAACTAACCATAGTGACAGAGAGAAAGAGAACATTCCTTGGTGTTGCAGGCGTTAATCGGCGGCAGTCACTTAAAATTAGGTAAGCCGCATGCTAGTTTGCCCCCTCTTATATAAAAAAAAAACCAAAAATAATATTATACGGCCCAGGGCTATGCACAGGCCTCTTTTGTTCTTTGAGAAGAGAAGAGCAGAGAGTTGTGAAACTATTAGACTTCACATGTACTCAAAATAATGGTGAGTGGCGTGAACCGGAGATCCTATTTACTGGTAACGAGGCATTCCAGCTGAGCCCAGAGAGGCGAAAACGCATATACATTTTGATTCTGAAGAAGGTGAGGTGTAGATGTGTCTACGGGTCAAGCCTCCCGTCTCACTTACAATCAAATGAACTATGTTTAAGTTTATTACCCTTACTTCAATAAAAAAAAAACTTATATTATATTCTACACAAATAAGTAAAAAACTGAAGTAGTAACCAATCTGTTTAGATAATGATTTCTTATATTTACGCGAACACTACACATTGAATAAACCTATTTTTACGGATTTTATCGCGTTTAATTTTACTAATTTTGATTCCCGACGTTTCGGGTGCTTTATAGCACCCATGGTCACGGGGGGGACTGAGGTGTTTGACGTCCTAATGTCATAGTTAGCCCGGCTACCTTCAGTTTTTTGAATATTAATTTTTGGTCCGATCTACGCAGAATGAGCTTACAGTATCTTGAAGTCTTGCAGTGGTATGCTTGGGTTTGGATTTAATTTTGTTAATATAGGATCCCAAGCAGTGGCAGCACCATCCATCTTCTCTATTGAAATTAGGATGTTTTTAATTTCAATAGCCTCGCGTATCATCCTTGGTAGGAATCGGTGTTCTTTGCGAGGATTTGGTCTATCAAATCTGATGTAATGGCAGGGACGATCTTGAACATGTTCACAGACTGCAGACTTCCCAGAGCGTCGGTGCCTCACGTCAGCTATATGTTCTTTCACGCGGGTTTTAATGGATCTTTTGTTTGTCCTATGTAAGAGAGACCACATTCACAATCAAGCTTGTACACTCCTGCGTCTTGTAGAGGGATATTACACTTGACGGATGGTAAAAATTGACTAATCTTCTTCGGCGGCTTGAAGTATGTTTAATAGAAGCTCGCTTCAAAATGTAGCCAACCTTGTCTGTGACTCCTCTGACATAGGGTAGTACAGCAGGCACACGCTCGACTGTGGCCGGCTTCACTCGGTCACTGTGACGTAGGCGCAGGACCCGAAGCTTGTTGTCGTGCAGAACCTGCTTGACGTGCTGAAGCTCGGCGGCCAGGTGTTTGCTTTCACAGATCCGTCGTGCTCTCTGTAAAAAGATTTGACCACGGTAGCTAACTGTGAAGGATGATGGTGAGATTCACCGTTTAAATATCGGTTTGTATGGGTCTTTTTTCTATACACAGTGTGGCCTATGGTGTTGTTAGGATTTCGAATGACTAACATATCTAGGAAAGCTAAAGAATTATTTGCCACTGACTCCATAGTAAATTGAATTTTAGAGTTTATGGAATTAAGATGTTCTAAAAATGCAGTTACTTTGTCTGATGGTAAAATTGTGAAAGTATCGTCTACGTACCGCTTGTAGAATCTTGGAGTTACTGGTGCAGTAAGCAACTTCAACTCAAAGTCCTCCATGAAAATATCGGCGACAATGGGAGATACCGGTGAGCCCATCGCAACACCATCTACTTGCTTGTAAAACTCTTCCTTCCACAATAGATAGCCAGATGTAAGGCAATGTCTGAGTAATACTGCATATTCTGCTGGCATGTTGTTTTTCTCTAGTTTTCTAGTTACAATTGAGATGCAGTCTTCAACAGGTAGGCATGTAAATAGAGACTGAACATCTAAGCTGACCATAGTTTCATTGTCAGTAAGACATAGGTCTTTTATCTCACTGACAAATGGTATGAATCCTTAGTGTGTGCTCTTGTGTGTCCTCTGATTGGTGATAGCATTTTTGCTAAGTGTTGAGCCAATCTGTAAGTTGGTGAATCAATCTGACTCACTATTGGACGTAATGGAGCATTCGGTTTGTGTATTTTTGGTAACCCATACAACTT
Organism: Parnassius orleans; assembly: GCA_029286625.1. Classification (NCBI taxonomy): domain Eukaryota; kingdom Metazoa; phylum Arthropoda; class Insecta; order Lepidoptera; family Papilionidae; genus Parnassius; species Parnassius orleans. The sequence goes on along the minus strand of JAGSMP010001004.1, from coordinate 55,178 downwards.
CGGTAGTTTGGCACACGCAGGTATTATCGAATTAACGTCTAGATCCAATTTCTCGGAGTATTTCTTAATTAGATCGCTAGTTGTTTTAAGCGTATTAGTTGTAGGGTCTGTTTTGACCTTTACGTACGTACTTTCATCCGATAAAAGTTGTTGTATTTTAAAATTGTAATCCGACGTATCCATTATAAGCATATTATCTTTATCTGCACGGAGAATCGTTAGATCTGGTCTGTTGCGTAAGTTTTTCAATGCATTGAATTCATCTTTGGGAAGATTTAATTTCGGCACTGAGCTTCGACGTAACAAAGACGAAATGTCTTGACGTATGGCCTCTAAATCTTCCTTACCAATATTATTTTTATACAGATAGTCCTCAACACTACAGATAATGTTTTCATACGGGATTTTTTGCGGTGTTATTGCGAAATTCATACCTTTGGCCAAAACTTTTATTGTAAAATCTGTTTAGGTTGTTAAAGAACTCGTAGACAAGTATATGAAAAGGTTCTAGTAAAAAAAAAAAAAGTAATCCAGCCTTCTTTAATATTGAAGATTTCCCGTACAAATATAGTTGTAAGCAATGCAAAAATAAGCCAATTCGTCAATACTTTCAATAAATTTATCTATATTTATCTACGAATATGGAGGATACGAAAGACAAATTCTTCGATCACTGTCACGGTGACAAATCTCCGTGATGAATTAAATAACACATAACAGGAGACAAAAGTGGTTTTTACTCTATATTAAAATAAAACCAACTTCCAAAGACGGTACTTTATGTAACATAAAATTGCCTGAAGTCAATCAAACAGAGATCATTTCACTCTCATTGTTCTTCTTATTACAATCTTATTCATAGATATTGCGTAATATGGCACTCTTTGTTCGCACGATATTTTGAAGCAATTATACTATTGAACATCATATCAATATCATTCCAACGTTTAAGCACAGAGGCTAGTTTCCGTTGAAACTGGCCACTATAATCAATATTCAATCAGGAGGACATTATTAATGTTTATTATTATATAGTCATCATTTATAAAGTAGGCCAAATTGCCCTATTTTTGCCAATCGAGAACCTTCCTCCCACAGCGGTTGTAGGTTTTACAGTTAGTTCAGTCAACGTACTGCAGTCCTTCTTTTTCATTAGCTCATGGTTATGGGTTTGCCATAATAGTCACACTTGATAGGACCTTGGCGGTCACAGTTCCAAGTTTTCGTTCATCTATTTTTCTTGTGGTTGCCGTGTGGTGTAAAAATATCCACTACCAAACGTCCCGTGGGTGTCATACGAGGCGAGAGAGGGAAAGCAGGAGATGGACAGTAGCGTCTCTCTAATAACAAATAAAAAATAAATACCTTTGGCTTCCAACTCTCCTGCCAAGTGCGGCAGCTATGGTAAATATCCTCCCTATGAAACAAGCTATGAGGGAGGCCTATGTTATGATTTTTGATGGGCTGTAACTGTAACGGTATGTACGAGAAGAGCATTCTGCCATCTATTGGGGGCCATAAGATCTTTGTGACTCTGCTCAGTCTCCTTTCATCAACCATGGGACATGTGACGATTTCCTTACACCGCTACTAAATGGCATATAGCACATATCGATGTCCATAATATTAAGGCTGATTTACACGGGGTTAGTAACAGGCGCCAGTGCTGGCGCCGAGGACTGACTTGCACTGTTTACACGCAGTCAGTAGTCGTGGTAACTTCTTTAGGATGTACGCACGTTATTAAATTCAGAATTTACAACGATTGAAATATTTACTGAGAAAAAATGTTCCTATCTGCTGTTGAAAGAGTTTACGGAAATGTTAGAAGAAGAGATATTTAAAAAGAAACGACTTTTGAAAAGAAAATGAATAGACGACAGAAAAGAAACTGGAGGTTCTTCTTTGTTGTTGACGTGACGTCACCCTACAATGCAGCGCCAGCGACTGATCAAGTAGTGACTTGGTCGTTTAAACGAGGTTAATACCACTGGCGCGGGTGGCGTGGGGAATCGACTGACTTCAAAATATTCAAGCAGGAATATTAAAGTTAGCACTGGCGCGAAAGTGCTGTACTGACTCCAAATCAATTTACATTATGCCAGTAGCGGGTCAGCACTGACTTGCCTCGAATTTGGAGCCAGTTACTGTCCCTGTGTAAATCAACCATTAGTTTACATTCTTCAACCGTAAACTTTCTATGAACGTGTAACAGGAACTTTTTGGTTACAATTAAAAGTTTCTCTATAACAAATTTTTTAAGCAACTTATTCAAAAATGTTTGCTTTCCCTTTAATATCGCCTGCGGCGTTAAATATAAGTTATCCTTTGTAAATTATTTCATAAATCTCTAAGCGCTTTAAAAATAAATTGAAAAAACTAAGCGAAGAGAAAAAGAGAATGCACCGGTCAGCATACATTAAGATTTGTCTACTTACAACGCCGAGAAGATGTCTTGTTGAGCACTGCGACGATATCTCCGCAGTAGTAGTGTCGTTTCTTTTCTTTTCAACAGTTTGTAAAATTACGCATTCAGCATTTTTGTAAATTTTCCGCCATTTCCAGAACCACGTACATCAATCAATAGGGTGCCGTACATGCAGGTTAGGTTGTAATTCGTAAAAACATTGGTATATTCACCCTTACGCCACAAGAAAATGATGATATGCATGATATCGGCCACTTTCTGAATACTATAACAAGCTCCCAAGTAGTACACAAGCAATATAAGCAGACACTCTATCGCTCTCTTGCTTTATAACAGCTGTTTAAGGAAGTTTGTGTCTTTCTTAACCTGTATATAACATATTCTTATACCTCTTTAAAAGCACAGTGATAAAGTAGTCGTTTAGCAGCGACTATGATGGCTTTATAGATAAAAAAGGAGTTTGTAGAGCTTTTGTACAGGCGTTGGATATAAAGCCGAGTTATAAATATACTTATCAACACTATGAGACCTAAAAGAGGAATAACGAAGACAAAAGCGCTTCAATTGAGTTGTAAATATTGTATATAACACTCAAGATAAGTAGTACTATATAGTATTGTAACTCACAATAAGTAAAAATACTTCATAGTTCGGTGATTGTAGATCATAAAGCTCTAAAATTATTATCACTATTGCCGTATTATTTCTAAAACCGTTATAATGGATATAGTAGAAGTATAAGGCTTTTGTAAAAAGTCGCCGTTACATTATTTGTTGATGTTATAATTTTTGTTATGTTAGAGATTATACTTTTCACTATAAATAAACCCTTTAGCATTTCTTGCACTCATAAATTGACCACTAGTTCCAATGACTCAATCGAAAAGAAATTGAAAATTAACCTTAAAATTTTAATGCACTTGAGTAAGTTACTGAAAATTCTACAGGTTTCGTGAGCGCTTGAAAAATTTGGCTTAGTCAATGCATATTTTGGCAAAAAACTGATGCTCGCACTATAATGAATGAATGAATACACTTCATTGTACACCACAAACAAATAAACAAATGACATAACAAAAATCAGATTATATGTACAATTTGGCAGCTTATCGCATCTCTTCCAGGCAACCAAAGGTGTAAAATAATAAAAGAATGAATACTAGGTAGGTGATGCAATATAAATATACATAATATAATATCAATACATGCAATAAAATAACATATAAATAACTAATACATAATAACAGATAAAGTAAAACATATAATATACACATATATATACATATATATAAATATATAAACAAACTTACATATCTACCCAAATATAAAACAAAATACAAAATTCCTCAAACAATAATATAAACCTGATAAATACAATAAATACAAAATCACATAATTTATCCTAACGGTGTCCGAACGATTGAGACAAGTAATGCTCTTTAAGTAGTCGCTTAAATATTACAATCGTTTGTGCTTCACGTATATGCAAAGGTAGGGCATTCCAGAGCTTAATAGACTGGACAGTAAAAGATTTATTAAAAAATTATGTATTGTGAGTTGGTACCCTTAAAATTAATTTTCTCAAAGAGCGTAGAGGTTCCCCAAGAAGCCCTTCAAAATTAAACTTCTCCTTTAGATAGGGAGGAGTAGAAGGGTGAAATAATACACAGTACAGAATAGAAAGAATATGCATGTTCCGGCGAAGTCAGATAGGTAACCACTTGAGACATGAGCGAAATTGGGAAATATGGTCAAATTTGCGCAATCCAAATATGAACCGAATACTAGTATTTTGAAGTTTCTCAAGCTTATTTAGCTGGTCCTCAGTTATTATTCTACGTAAACAAATTAAATTAAATCATTATACGTATCACGATCAATTTGAGATAATATTTGTCATGTATGTTCTGTCAATAATTCTTATAGTAATTATAAAATAGGTATATCATGTAAAAATACCTTTAAGATGCTTTAAGATTTAATAAAAAGGCAAATTCTATAAGGTAGCACACCATCGGCTATCCACAGCTTTACAAAACTTAAAACACTGAATGGAACAGTTCTTCCAGTGATTAACTAATACTAACGTAGTTTCTAAGATTTTGTATTTGGTTACTAACCCATATTGATATGAATTCTCAAATAAAACGGTATTATTATATTAGTAACGTTTATCCACAGCGCTATTGAGCCGTCGTTATAACCACACGTATTTATGATTTTTTTTATAAAAGCTACATTTTAAAAGTTCTTAATGTACATATTCTGACATTATGTTTTACTATGATGCCTACTTTGCTAACAGTTAGGCAAATTTCCAGAAGTTTGTTCGTAGTTTGTACGTGTGTTACATAAATGTGCCAGTCTGTTATGTATGAAATTGTGGTTCTAAACTTGGTACAGTTAACGTAAATAGAGGTTTTTTTTTAAATTATAACATTATACAATGTATTACATGTGAGTGTAATGCTGTTATAATTGTTATTTTAAATAACATTTTTTAATAAATTTATTTTTTATTCTGTAATGCGGTCAGTTTTTCAGTTTTTCGAGTGACGTGCAGTTTCGCGGTCACTTGGAAGAAGGCCAAATTGGCCTCTAAAAGCTTAGCGTGCTCAGCAGAGCGGGACAGTATTCATGCCGGCACAACGCCTGCAACTTTACAAGGCGCAGGTTCGGCCTCACATGGAATACTGTTCCAATCTCTGGGCTGGGGCTCCCCAGTGCCAGCTCCTTCCACTTGACCGCATCCAGCGCAGAGCGGCTCGAATCGTCGACGACCGAGTCCTTTCCGATCGGCTCGATTCATTGGCGCTGCGAAGAGATGTGCATCTCTTTGCATTTTCTTTCGCGTTTACTACGGGGAGTGCTCTGAGGAATTGTTCGGATTAATCCCAGCCGCCACATTTCACGAACGCACATCGCGGCAGAACTCGATACCATCCACACCATCTGGATGATTGGCGGTCCACCACTGTGCGATTTAGAAGATGTTTTCTTCCTCGCACAACTTCCTTATGGAATAGTTTACCACCAGCGATTTTTCCGGACCGATACGACTTAGGGACCTTCAAGAAAGAGCCTACTCCTTTTAAAGGCCGGCAACGCATCTGCAATTCCTCTGGTTCCCCTGGTGTTGCAGTTGTTCATGGGCGGCGGTAGTCACTACCATCAGGTGAGCCGCATGCTCGTTGCCCTCTCCTATAAAAAAAAAGTTAAAATTTTTTGTACGGTAGAAAATGCTTTAAAGATTTAAATTAAATTTCTTACCTATATAACGTTTTCATTCACAAGTTTTACTAGATAGGTGACATTATGTTAAAAACTTATGTTTCTTTATATAACTTGTTTACGGTAAATTGAGCACGAGGTTGAAGGTGCTATTTAGGATTTTTTTTATAGTACTGTACTATGTACAATGAGTATTCAGAAGTATTACAGTAAGTATTCCATACCATAGGTTATTCTCAAAAAAGGTACACTGATAATGCTTCAGCGGAACCACGAGCCGCCAAAAATCTGTACCGGGATTCGGTTATAAGTTAAAAATCTTCCCAAAAAAATAATAAAAGCCATTATTTTTATAATTTGCGCTCAAAGTGAGACAGTGTATGTCGCGGATTCTTTAATACGAAGTAATCTCCCTTTTAATGTCAAGTGGCCACAATTTCCTATTGAATTATATATCACCATGATCATAAAATTTGTAATGTAGTGGCAGCAAAAGAATATCCACTATAGGCGACAGAGAGAAACTGAAACAGGAGATGGCTTCTTCTGTGTACCTTCTTCCGTCTACAGTCTGTGAAAACGTACAGAATACCTCCACCATTACATCAAATTTAATAGACCTCAAATCCTTTCAAAAGAACACCAATTCCTACAACGGTTTATTCGCGAGGCTATCGAAATCGAAAAACATATTTATTTTAATAGAGAAGATATCTGTTTGTGATTCTACAATTAATAAAATTAAATCCCAACCCAAGCTAAACACCGCAAGATTTTAAAATAATATAAGCTTTTTTCGGTGTTTCGCTTTAGGTCGGACAAAAAAATAATAATTTTAAACTGAAAATAGCCGTGGTTAAGTATGACATTGCGACGTCGAACAACTCAGTTTCCTTGTGACCATGGGTGCTGTAAAATACTTGAATCGTCGGGAATATAATTAAGTTAATTAAACGCGTAAAATCCGTAAAAACTAGTTTCATTGAATGTGTAGCGTTCGCGTAAATATAATAAATCAGTATTTTATATTACCGCATCATCTATGGGTACGAAGTCACGGGTAAAAGGTAGCAGATTATATTTTTGTGTTTCTAATTTAAGTATTACATTAAAACAGTATCCATGGCCTAGAGTAACCACTTAGCAAGTAGACACATTAGCTTAATTGTCAAAATAATATATTTTTTCGGTTTAAAAAATAGTAGAATTAGGTGTGGCCAGCATTAGTTGGTTAAATTTAGGTGTACTGTTAAATTTGTAAAAATACGGAAAAACGTATCAAGTAATATCAGCGACAGTAGGTAAAAAATATTACATATTTTTTTATTTACTATTATTATTAATAATAAATTAAATGTCATCTAATTTATTATTAATAATAATAGATTAGATGACTTGATGATTAGATGAATATACTTCAGCCGCAGACGATTCCTTCGTTGATGTGAGTAATTATTTGCATACGAAATTCGCCTCTACTAATTGCTTAAATATATGCCATATAAATGCTCAAAGCATCCCCGCCCATTATTCAGATCTGCTTAACACATTCTCCTCGCCATACATCCATGCTCTACTTATTTCAAAATCCTGGCTAAAACCCTCCCTTTCCTACACGTACGTACAGTCTTCCTGGATTTGTACTTGTACTCTCTGATCGCACTGGCAAGAGTGGTGGTGGCGTAGTCATTTACTTGCGATCGGAATATACATATGATGTCATTGCAATATCACCATCCGAGTGTAGAGGATTTGCTGAGTACCTATTTCTAGAAGTAGATATTGAGGGTTTGAGGGTCGTGCTCGGAGTTGTTCACTGCCCTCCTTCAACTGATTATTTTTCCCATATTGAATCTGTGATCGACTCAATCAGCGCAATTAACAAACATAATATTATAATACTAACTTACTAAAGGATTTCTCTCAGGGTCGCAAATTCAAAGCTATCATGGACTCAGCAGATCTCTATATTCTACCATCTGGTCCAACTCACCACAACGTGAACACCGAAGATTATTGGGCCAGTAATTGTGTATTTACGTAATATTAATAAAATTGACAACATTTGACTAGACCGCGATGCTAAGAATATAGAATGGGACCCATTGCTGGAGGCAAATAATATTGACGACAAAATTGTTCATTTGAACACCCAGATTCTCGACTTATTCGATAGGCACGCACTAGTTCGAGCAGTCAGGTTACGCCGACCTCCTGCACCGTAGATAACTGATGAAGTGCAAGCTTTTCACGTTTTTAAAAAGGAATCGCAATAATCTCACCTTTCAACACTATAAACGAGCACGAAACCGCTGTAATCAGGTGGTAAGAACTGTCAAACGCCATTACATCCACAATAGTATTTTAAAATCCTCTTCTGCAAATATATGGAAGTCATTGATTCTTTGGATTTGGAAAATCACATTCCAATTATCTAATCCCAAACGTTTCACTCAATGACTTGAACATACACTTCTCTTCTGCTTCACGTCTACACCACAGTAACGACTCTCCAGGAACTTAATTCCATGCCTTTGTCATCGAGTAATTCTTTCAACTTCAGTTCAGTGACTGTAAAAGATACTATAAAAGCCATACCTTCAATAAAATCTTCCGCAATTGGCTATGGTGAGGTGAGTAGATCTATGATACTTCTCATACTCGATCTTGATTCCAGTTCTCACTCACATCATCAATTTCTCAATTTCAAATAGTATTTTCCCCAAGTTATGGCTAAAAGCTATTGTCTTGCCCCCTGCTAAAGCACCAAATCCATCGCTTCCTTCCCATTTTAGACCTATTTCTATACTGCTGTTTCTTTCCGAAGCCCTTGAATTATTGGTACAAAAACAAGTCACCACTTTCATTTCAAAATGCAACTTCCTTAGTACATATCAGTTTGGCTTCCGCCCGGGACACAGTACAACCACAGCATTACTTAAAGTTACAGAAAACTTTAGATAGGGCATGAAAAGGTCATGTGTGACTGTTTTTGTCCTTATTTACTTTTCAAACGCATTCAATTGTGTCAACCACAACTTACTCCTTGGATTACTTTCACGCCTAAATTTCTGGAACTGGTTTTCCTCTTATCTTCGTGGTCGCCAGCAGGCTGTTCGGTCTGGTCAGGATTTTTTCGACTGGTGTGATCTGTCTTTAGGTGTACCGCAAGGCGGCATTCTTTCTCCTCTCTTGTTTTCGGTGTTTATCAATTTTCTAACTACCCACCATCAATGTTCTTATCATCTTTATGCTGACGATCTCCATTTGTACTCACTCACTCCTTGACAAAAATTGATACTACTATCGCAGCTATTAATCGTGACTTACAACGTTTTTCAGACTGGTCACAGCGCTTTGGTATTACGGTAAATCCCAGTAAATGCCAGGCTATCTTCGTTGGTAGTCGTCGATTGGTGTCAAAACTTAACATATCTGAACTGCGATTCATTAACTACGAAAAATGCGTAATTACCTTCAGCACTAGTTTCAAGTGTCAAGGTCAAGTGTCAAGTGTTAAGGATCTTGATTTAATTATCGACCCGTCTCTTAGTTGGATTTTACAGGTGTCAGAGGTTTGTCGTAAGGTCACAGGCATACTTCGTTCCGTCTATCGCCTTAAGTTCTTTCTGCCTCCTTCGACTAAACTTCTTTTCGTCCAATCTCTAATTCTTCCATTATTTGATTATGCTGATGTTTGTCTCACCAATATTTCTCAAGAGCTGCTGAACAGGTTGGACAGGATACTTAACAACTGCATACGATACATTTTTGGCCAGCGCAAATACGGTCACGTTTCAGAATTTCGCTCTCAGTTTAAGTGGTTGACTATACGCCGGCGCAGAGATTTCCGAATCCTGTCCACTCTGTTTTCAGTTGTTAATGATTCTTCCTCACCCCTTTATCTAAAAAAAAGAAACCAATTCCGAATTGACACTCACTCTCTCAATCTCCGTTTTTCAGACAGTTTATTACTGTATATTCCTCTCCACCATTCTGGGTTTATGTCAAGTTCTTTCACATTTACTTCCATCTCCTTCTGGAATAAATTGCCTGTTGACCTGTGAACAATACCTGCCAAAAAGGTGTTTAAAAGAAAACTATACGAGCATATCCGTAGCCTACAAAGTTGAGTCAACTTACTTTATATGTTTATAGTTATTTATATATACATTTATTGAGATATCTATGTATAAATGTATGTATTTATTAACATATGTGTATCAATTACATACATATATATATATATATATATATATATATATGTATATTTTGTGTATGTGTTGCATGTACATATTTGAATTAAATTTGATCATGACAACTTAACTGCCCATAACTCAGTTTCTGTTCTAACAAAGGTTAGCTGGTAGAGAATGCCATATAGCATTAAGCTCGCCATTTGTACAAATCTTTTACAAATTGTACAAATCTCCGCGGCCGAATCTTGGTTGGCGTCGGAGCCATAGACCAGATGCGCCGCTGGGGTCAGGAAGACTAGTGCTTCTGAGTGCTCGTTTTTCCTGGCCCTATGGCCTTCGCGCATCGGACACTGGGGCGTCCATTGCGCAGGTGTAGTTGTAGGCCATGGAGGAAGGCGCGCCATGAGTTCTGGTGTGTCTTACCTGAGAAGGAGATGGGAGTAGTCCTCTCGATGGGTCTGGAGGGTCGGGAAAGCGGGTGCTACTGAGCGCTCGATATTCCTGGCCCCATGGCTTCCGCGTATCGGACTCGGGGGCGTTACGCAGGTGGAGTTGGATGCCGTGGAGGTGGGCGTGCCTTGTGTTCCTGGTGCGCCTTGCCTGAGAAGGAGAATGGGGAGGAGAGGTCCTCCCCCGAGAAGGGACTGCCATGGGGCAGCCGGCTCTGGTAGGGCCGCGGATGTGTGCGAAAGTGTTTCCGTGGCCCTGCCAATATGTGACGAAGGTGGAACACAATGGGGTTTTAGTCGGTGCGAGTCCGACATAATCCGTCCTTACCCCCGCGAGGCGGGTATGCGTAGGCATTTCCCCATGTTAAAAAAAGGCCTCTCTAGATTGTCTAATGGGGATTTCACCTTAGTTGCCACGCTTGGTAGGTGAGTTGTATAACCACAGTTTTTTTATTCTTTTAGTTGTTATTAGAAAGACGCTGCAGCCTATCTCCTGTTTCAGTTTCCCTCTGTCGCCTCTTACGACACCCACGTGACGATATGGGGTAGTGGATTTTCTTACACCACCACTACACGGTTTATAAAAATACTTATTGAAAGTCATTTATGCTTTTACCACTGGTTCGGAAAAAAGTCTGTCCTGGGAAAAACCAGCAAGAAACCCAGCGGGACTTTTTCCAAACATTAATTTGCAATTAATATGAAAACATTTTGAAACAGGATTGTAGCTATCACCAAGTTGAATAGTCTCATAGCTTTCAATAGATGGTGATATCTCCATCTATTATAATGCGGGATGTAAAATACACAGACTGGTTATTGGAAGCAGTGTCAAAGGAACGAAAGCCAATCGGCCTGCTAAGCTTTTTTTGGTGCTGGCGGAAATCGAACCCGGGTTGCTCACGTACTGTGAAATTGTACGAAAAGCGTGTAGCCCCTGAGCTACCACGGCGCTTTTTTGTTTTATAGCCATATCAAGCGCTTACGCGTGCTAGACTGATATGTGTATGCAGAAGTAATTGCTCTTTAACAGGACAGAAAAAAAATAGTTTAAAAAAAGAAATGTTCCTTTTTATGATGTTTTTCTTGTTTAGTTTCTCATTAGCTCTTTTAAACAACGAGTAACGTATAAATTCTTGTAAACCTTCTTCGTTCCTCGCAGTAAGTCGTTAATTAACTATCTTGTGCATTATGAAATGAATATTAACAGGAAGAGAAAATAATTAAATTCCCTCAGAAAAATAAATTTACATTATCTCATAATGTTTTTTTTTTGTCTTATGTTTAATTTCATCAGCTGTTTGAGATAATAAGTGACGTATATTCTATTCTTGTATATTATCTTTGTTCTTCGTTGAAAGTATACTTTAGTGTAAGTTAATACGTGGTAGAGCCATGCTGCAGCTATATTATGGTTGTAGTACAAATGGGTCGAATGAACCGGGAAAGAACCACACTCTCACAGAATACCAGCATAAAATAGCAACATAATGCTGCTGAAATTCGTATGGTAAGTGTAGTGAACCGGAAGTCCTTTTTTACTAGATACGAGGTATTCCATATTAACTCTCAACGGTGACAACACTCAGGTAAACTGTGTGCTCGTTTGTCACCCTTATTCTATAAAACGTATTTGTTATTATTACCTATTGTAATTATTACCTTGTCCATATTGAATTAATAGACTAGACGGTGGTAGAGCCACGCAGCAGCTTTTGCTGTTGCACGTATGGGCAGGCTCGAGCCGGGTTAGTACCACGACCTCACAGAATACCGGCGTGAAGTGGAAGCTCTGCTTTTGCGTTTCGTCTGGTGAGTGCAGGTGACCGGAGGCCCAATTCTCCCCCCCCCCCATCAACACGGTAGCGGAATTAAATTTTAGACTACCCAGGAGGGTACCAGCACTTCTGGAGAATCCTCGCTGAGCATCCACGACCATGCTACTCCACTCCTGAGCGTGGGTGCTCAGGCTGCCCATGTATTCTGGGGGCAAAATTCCGCTCAAAACAATAACTGCTCAGGGCAAACTGAGCAACAAGACCAAGGCGACCCCTGCCACGCTATCCGTGGTTTCTGCAACATCAGGGACTTCACTCGAACCTAAACGCCGTCCACTACCATCTCGAGACGGCGAAGCAGGCCTGCTCTTTCTGACCGAGACGCAGGTGTCCTCTCCGGCTGATACTTCGTATCTCTCCTACCAGGGTACAAATTGGAACACTCCTTTGTGCCTCGGGCTGGAGTTGCGTGTACGTCAGAGGACATCTGTTCTCGACGCCTCGGCAGTCTTGAAGGTTCGGACCTGTCCATCCTTTGGCTACGCGTAGATAGCGACGACCATCCGCACGTCTACGGGTGCCTCTATAGGTCCCATAGCGGTAATGCCGAAACAGACCGACTCATCGACCACGTCCAATGGCTACAGATTCCTTGCTACAACAGGCCCCATCCGCAGAGATCGTGATCCTGGCGATTTTAACGCCCACCACGCCGAATGGCTTGGTTCACGTTTAACCGATCATGCGGGAGATCTGTTATGACTTTGCCTTGGCATATGGTCTGACACAGCTGGTTACTTCGCCTACGCGGATTCCAGATGTGAAGGATCATACACCTTCCTGTTGGACTTTCTGCTGACCTCTCATCCGGACGGATATCAGGTTTCCGTCGATGCCCTCTCAACTCTTCGGACGATTGTCTGATCCGGAGTGTGGTGCCACTCAAGCTCCCCTCGCAGTTGCGTACTGCAGGCTGCCGCCGTGTTTGGCATTACAGGTCGGCGGAATGGGACGGAATGCGGTCATTCTTTTCATCCTACCCATGGCGAGTTTGCTTCTCGCCGGATGATCCCAGCGCTGTTGCTGACTCTGTCACTGATGTGGTGCTACAGGGAATGGAACTATTTATTCCATCATCTGTGGTACCCATCGGAGGCAGATCGCAGCCTGGTTTGGTCGCTCCTGTAAGACTGTATTACGCAGTAAGCAGGAGTGCTATCAGGCCTGGGCTGAGGCTTCGGCGGCTCGGGATGTAAACACCAGCATGCTTAAAAAGAAGTATAACTTCGCCTCCAGGTCCTTCAAAGTGTTATTGCCAAGGCAAAGTCAGAGCACATAGGCAATTGGCGAAAACTAGTTCGCCTTCCTTCGGGAACCCGTGCATTCTAGTCTCTCGCCAAGGCTGTCCAAGGAATTTCTGTAAGCCATCACTACCATCTCTGCACAGGGATGACGACTCACTGGCCCACGCCGCAAAAGAGTAAGCCGACCTTTTAGGCTCACTTTTTGCGTCAACTCGACTCTTGATGACGGGGAACACACCGCCGACCATCCCGCAGTGTGAGTGCTCCATGCCGAATGCGGTTCTCACAGCGCTCGGTCCGCAAAGCACTCCTCTCCTGGACATCCACAAGTCGAGTGGGCCTGACAGAATCCCCAATTGTGCTGAGGACGTGTGCTCCGGAGTTGGCACCGGTTCTAACGCGTCTTTCCGGTACTCCTACTCCCTAGGCGTAGTCCCGAAATCATGGAAGACAGCTTTTGTCCAACCGATCCTAAAAAGGCGACCGCTCAGACCCGTCCAACTACAGGCCTATCGCCATCACGCCCTTGTTCTCCAAAATAATGGAATCCATTATAAACTGCCAGCTCATGCGCAGTACCTTGAGGATCACCAGCTGATTAGTGACCGCCAATACGGTTTTCGTCGGGGTCGATCAGCTGGTGATCTCTCTGGCCTGACATAGATGGGCGGATTGGCCGTTAGTTTGGACATTGCGAAGGCTCGATCGGGTTTGGCACAAAGCGCTTCTACGAAGCCCTTCCTATGGGCTTCCCGAGAAATGTGCAATTGGATCACCAGCTTGCAGATCGACATCAAGGTCGTTGCAGACGGTGCATGCTCCGACCATGCTTATTAACGCTGGTGTTCCAAAGGCTGCGTGCTATCACCAACGCTGTTTCTTCTGCATATCAATGATATGTTAAACCGGTAACATTCATTGCTATGCGGATGATAAAGGTGATGCTCTATACGCCGTGCGAATATTTCTCGGAAAACGTCGCCGAGTACCGGAACAAACTTGTGTTCTGAAGTCGAGTCTTTGCTGAACAAAGTCTCGGATTGGGGCGACTAAATCTAGTCCAGTTTAATCTCTCAGAAGACACAAGTTTGCGTTTACCGCTAAAAGAACCCTTTGTCGTATCTCCTCAGTTTGCACCCCGCCCTCAGCCAGTATCGGAATCCTCGGCGTCGACATATCGAGTGACGCAGTTTGCGGTCACTTGAAGAGAAGCAAATTGCCTTTTAAAAGCAGGTGTTAGAGCGACAGTATTTCGCGCCGTGTGCCGGCATGAAATACTGTCCCGCTCTGCTGAGCACGCCAGCTTTTAGAGGCCAATTTCGCTGCAACTTTATGGGCGCAGGTTCGGCCTCACATGGAATACTGTTCATCTCTGGGCTGGGGCCCTCCAGCTCCTTCCACTTGACCGCATTCAGCAGAGCGGCTCGAATCGTCGACGACCGAGTCCTTTCCGATCGGCTCGATTCATTGGCGCTGCGAAGAGATGTTGCATCTCTTTGCATTTTCTTTCTATTACCACGGGGAGTGCTCTGAGAATTGTTCGGATTAATCCCAGCCGCCACATTTCACGAACGCACATCGCGGCAGAACTCCCGATACCATCCACACCATCTGGATAATTGGCGGTCCACCACTGTGCGATTTAGAAGATGTTTTCTTCCTCGCACAACTCCCTTTGGAATAGTTTACCACCAGCGATTTTTCCGGACCGATACGACTTAGGACCTTCAAGAAAAGAGCCTACCTTTAAAGGCCGGCAACGCATCTGCAATTCCTCTGTTCCCTGTTGCAGTTGTTCGCGGCGGCGGTAGTCACTTACCATCAGGTGAGCCGCATGTCTGCTTGTTCCTCTCTCATAAAAAAAAAAAATTTCAATGCCTCTTCTGTACCTATTGGAGGAGGCTATTGTCTCTTAAATTAAAAATGTCTGTCTGCACGATTGATATTTAATTTAATTTGAATTATTTTTATTATAAAACGAAATATGTACAAGAATAATGAGACGATATTTCAAATAATAGCTAGCATTTTTTTGAATTTCAGATACCTTTTATTAGATACTGATAAATGTAAGCATCTCACCTATGCAATCAAGGTGATAGCTACAATCCTGTTTCAAAATGTTTTCATATTAATTGCAAATTAATGTTTGGAAAAAGTCCCGCTGGGTTTCTTGCTGGTTTTTCCCAGGAAAGACTTTTTTCCGAACCAGTGGTAAAAGCATAAATGACTTTCAATAAGTATTTTTATAAACCGTGTAGTGGTGGTGTAAGAAAATCCACTACCCCATATCGTCACGTGGGTGTCATAAGAGGCTACAGAGGGAAACTGAAACAGGAGATAGGCTGCAGCGTCTTTCTAATAACAACTAAAAGTATAAACAAACTGTGGTTATACAACTCGTCTGCCAAGCGTGGCAACTAAGGTGAAATCCCCATTAGACAATTTAGAGAGGCCTTTTTTTAACATGGGGAAATGCCTACGTATACCCGCCTCGCGGGGGTAAGGACGGGTTATGTCGGACTCGCACCGACTAAAACTCCATTGTGTTCCACCTTCGTCACATATTGGCAGGGCCACGGGAACACTTTTGCACACATCCGCGGCCCCACCAGAGCCGGCTGCCCCATGGCAGTCCCTTCGGGGTACCCTTCGCCGCAGCCCACCAACACATCCGAATTGGCTCAAGCCCACTCGGAGTGACCACCTCGGACAGCCATGTGGGTTCCTCTTTGTTCACCACGGTGACCACCACGACCACTAAGCCTCCGCCACGACAAGGCGGGAAACCCGTTCGGGATCAGGAGAGGCCTATGTTCATTAGTGGACTTATAGGCTGCAATGGATGGAAATATTCTGTGATCTATCATCATCACATCATTACAGCCCTTCACAAGTCCACTGCTGAACATAGCCTCCTCAAGGAATGCCACAAAGCACGGTCCTGAGCCACCCGCATCCATCGACTTCCTGCATGTCCACCAGGTCGTCACCCATCTAGTGGGGACGCCCACACTTCGTCCGCCGGTACGAGGCCGCCACCGAGAACCTTTTTCCCCATCGGTTGTCGGTTCTTCGAGCTATATGGCGGCCCATTGCCACTCAGCTTACTAATCTACTATGTCGGTCACCTGGTTCTACTGCGGATATCCTCATTTCAAGTTTATCACGTGAGACCCTGAGCATAGCCTCCATAGCTCGCTGAGCGACCTTGCTTCCTCATCCGGCCAGCAGTGAAGGACCACGTTTGTGATCTATATTGAATTAAAATTATTCTATTATATTTCTGTCATTTCATCGTCATGGCTAGCCTCTTACGTCAACTACAGGACCATAAGAGTAATTTCTCCACACTAATAAAGATAATAATATAGAACTTTAAAGGAATGTTTTTTAAATTAACTTAGGTGTTTAACGTCTAAAGTGCTAAAGCTTTAAATCACCAAATAATACTTTTATCGTTACAAGATTCTGCACTACGATTCCGCAGTACCGTATACCGATTGTCGTCCCCATAATACTTTGCGTTGCTTATCTCTTGAAAGATAAAACTACTACAGGTTGAACTTTAAGTTTTTTACGTGGTAGAGCCATGCTGCAACTATATTAGTAGTATAGTTGTAGTACGAATGGGTTGGCTCGACCGGGGAAGGACCACGCTCACAGAATACTAACGTAAAATAGCAGCTAACACTGCTGTATTTCATGGTGAGTGTAGAGAACCGAGACCTTTACTGGAAGAGGCATTCCATCTTAGTCCTCACGGGTGACAACGCATCTGCATTTTGATTCTTTATTGAAGGTAGATGTAGATGTCTATGGGTCACAGCAACCACTTAACATCAGGTGGACTGTGTGCTCGTTTGTCACCCTATCCTATAAAAAAAAAAGAAAAAAAAAGTGACTTGGGTAGTTAGACGGAGGAATTTGAAATAAGTTTTCAATTTACTTCACCGTATAGTGGCTTTTTAAAACCACTTCCCCAATTGTCCCGTGGGTGTTGTTTGAGGCGAGAGAGGGAAACAAATCAGGAGATGGGCAGCAGTGGCTTCCTAATAACAAATTTTAATATACTACTTTTTCCATATTCTTATATTGTCTTCCGATTCTGAGCTATGTTCAAAATTTTAAGTCTCTAGCTCATGAAATATGCTCTGAAGTTTAGTTTGATGCTGGGAAGTTAGTTTAAAATAATATTCGTAATATAAATAATTTAAACTAAATTCGACACGAACGGACATACACGAAAGCTAGTTAATAAAAACGTGGTAAAAAAAATACTGCGGTGCCCAATCCACCTGTCAAGCATGGCAACTATGAGGCAATATAATGGGGAGGCCTATTTTCAAATGTGAATTTTTATAGGTCTGCTATTAAAAAAGATTTACTTTTCTCTAATCAACGTCTTGCAATCGTTAACTTTGTCCAGGACTAATGCCGTGTAGTTGTGAAGTAATAAAATCCACTATCCCATAATATCCTGAGAGTTTCGTAAGAGGCGACAGAAAGTAACTGGAACAGGGATGAGTAGCAGCAACGACTCGGTAAAAAACCTGCGCATCCCAAACCACACATGACAAATACTCTCGCATATATTTAAACAATCTATGGGGAGGAGGCCTATATTAAGCAGTGAACTTGTTGAACCCTGTTACTAATGAATGAAATCCTAAACTTTAATTTAAATTTTGTATTTCATCGTAACGTAATATAATTTAAGTTGCTAAAAACCAAAACGAACACAAATTACGAGTACAAATGAGTCAAGGCCACAAGTCTACCAATTAGGTCTGAAATGATGTTAAGAACTGGGGTTGTTTCAAATTACTCGCTCATATTATGTGTTAACATTGTTGTACACTCTATTATGTTTTAAGGCAATGAAATCACAATAACCATGACATTATTGTTAATCTGTGTGTATAAAATTTGTTTGAAGTTAAGTGACATGTTATAAAAGTTGTATGACTCACTCGAGGTAATAAATGTCGATTCATAGTCAGGAGTCAGTATTTCCCTTGTTAACTATTTTGATTGCAAATAGAGAGCATCAGGGTAAACAATTATTTTATGTCCGGGCCACACGATGGGTGAAAATAAATTGTTAACTGTACGCACCTTGATACTCGTGTATTCGAGTTTGTAATAGTTAGTTATTTAAAGCCTATATGCCTCCCACTGCTAGGCACAGGACCTTCTTTTATTTCTGAGAGGGTTTCGAGGCAAAAAACAAATATCCGCCGTGTTGCCCCAATTCGTGTTAGAATGATTTCACGTCTTCAATATTTTTTTAATTTCTCTGTAATAATTTTACGTGGTGGAGCCATGCTGCAGCTATATTCTGGTTTTAGTACGAATAGGTCGCCTCAATCGAGGAAGGATCACGTTCTCACAGAATATCAGCATAAAGCTGCTGTACTTCTTATAATGAGAGTAGATATCAAGAGACCCCATCTTACTCCTCAGGGGAGACAACGCATCTGCATTTCAATTCTTAATCGAGGATAGATGTAGATGCCTATTGACCACAGCATCGACATACCATCAGGTGCACTATGTGCCAATTTATTACCATTATTCTCCAAAAAAAAAATTAGGATTCAATATGTTTTCCTATACTGCCGAGCACGAGATGAATCAGCACTTAAACCTGCATTTCTAAGAAATTTTTAAAAAATATTCGAAAACATGTGAAATCCAACAACACGCATCATAAATGAGAGAAGGCCTGGGTTAAACAAGGAGACGTGTGTTGTAGTCACTCAATGGCAGTAAATTTTTATTACTTTACGAGACATCAAACTACACTAGGATAAATTTTAAGAGGAAACTAAGAGAAACACCAGAAAAGTCGTCTGATTGTCGGCGGTATAGCAATCTTGTTTTTTTATATAGAATGAGAGTGACAAACGAGCACACAGTCCACCTGATGATAAGTGGATGCTGTGGCCCATAGACATATACATCTACCCTCGATTAAGAATCAAAATGCAGATGCGTTGCCACCCCTGAGGAAGGTACCGCTATCGTTTTAAAATGAGGTCACACGTGTAATACGTAAAATAACCCTTATCATTTCAAATTACACACAACTACAAGTTTAACGTTATTTAGAACTTTACATGTCAATCTCAATGCCATATGCAATATTCAGTTAACAAAGCGCTATAATTGTGACTCCGTGCAAACTTTACGAGTTGATAGGTTTCTATGGAAACTTGGCAGACATCAGGAGAAACTTAAACTGAGTATTAGTTTATACAAAATTTATTACTTAGTAAGTTCTGCTAAAATAGTGGACAAAGATAAAGCCACTTTGTTTGTAGTGATTATTTCCTAATTATTGTACTACCCGTGCGGTTAAAGAATGGGATTGAAAATGGCGTCGCCTCTATTCACCTCTCGCTCGCACACTGTCGCTATCTATACCCACACCCGGTGGTAAAGACTGCAAAAAAATACAAACTATTACGTGAGGTCTGTAACGTTCGTTAAACACAAACCCATTTTTTAATAAACACGTAATAATTTTATGACCACGAACACCCTTGGACTAGTGTCAATTATGATTAAATATAGACCTTTTATCTTGATATTAAAAATATGGCTCAAGTTAGTCCAACGCTAATATTGTCATAAAGTTATTAGGTTTTTATTAATAAGGGGGAAGTCGTTGTATCATTGCATAAAATTGGGAGAAGAAAATGACATTAACCAATAGGTAAAGCAGCGGTTATCGTAATTATGGTAATTATTATTTTTTAAAGTACATTTAGGCCAACATTATAATAATTATGAAATAAACCCTTTTTCTAGTTTGACGTTAGTTAGAGATATTATTGTTGACTTATTATGTTATTTAATATAGTCAATTCTTAATGTTCGCTCTATGGATAATGTTAGATGAGATCTTAGATGAGATAATTTTTGACGGAAGTCACAATTTTTTTTATTCATAGACAATAATTTATTCTCAAGAGTGTCCGTTGTCCGTTACTGTTATTTACTCTCAGTTAAGTGCGATCATCATTTGGAATACCGAATTGTATCTCTCATATTATGTGAAAGTCCTAAGCTGCAATTAAAAAGGTATGAATTTATATGAATGTTTTGATGTAAAAAAATTAATTTAATTTTAATCTTTTTCCTCTTTTTCATCAACTACCGTTTCAAAATAAGAATTCCTTCATCTCAAAAAAAAAAAACGTTACCCAACTTTAGGTATAAAGTTTATTTTAAGTTAAAGATTAAATTATTTTTATTGAATAAGGATGACAAACGAGCACACTTTCCATCTGATGGTAAGTGGATGCTGTGGCCCATAAACATTTACATTTATACTCAATTAAGAATTAAAATGCATTAATAATAACACAACATTATTAACACAAATACAAATTGTGCCTTTGTATGCTATATGTGCGTAAATACGTAAAGCACTTACTAAATTTTCGAGGGTTATTTGCAGCTGTTAGCGGCCAGATATCCTCTTCTAATTGAAAAGCGGGACGGCAGTCGTATTTTAAGCTTCAAATTAATTAAACTCGCGCCAAGTGCGGCAAGAACTTGAGAAGGCGTTAAATACAATTATCTCCTGTTGTAAATCCTCGGGTTGTATAACTCCACTGTACTTGCCATGCTATTTTACACCTTTGGTTTAAAGCTCCACTCCAAGCTTCTACATTTAATAATTATAGTCTAAGTTCATCTGTGAGCCTTCCATTTTTGGTGGGGAACCTAGATTCCTCATTCTTTATCATCATAGACCCGTTAAATTCTACTGCTGGATGTGGTCCTTTTCCAAATATAAACAAGATAATTAAACCACCATCTGTCGGTGGCCATTAGATTATACGAAACCCACGGGATGAAATGTGTTAATGGATTCTTTTACGCTACCACCACACCGCTTGCTTTTTCTAACATTACCATTATTTAAAGCGATATCCTCTACATATTTACAATTGGTAATCGATTTCACATTTGGAATACGATTAATGTTTAGTTTTGGAGTTTATTATATATACTCCTTAAGAATCGATTTTCATATATAAGCCCGGGGTATGAAAATTTATGGGGAATAAAATCAAACGTTGCGTCATGTGTTACGTTATGTATTCATGTTTCCATGACTACGTAATGTTGTGCGCAACTTATCTTGCGCAGCCCCCAGCACAGAGTACTCTCGGTTGTACTAATTTTCATAAAAAAATAACTCTTGACGGCTCCGTGGCGCAGTGGCTTAGCAATTGAGTTGCAGCGCTGGCGCGGGCTTGGTTCACCCGCACGGAACAAGTATTTGTATGGCCTACAAATAATTGTTCCGGGTCTGGATGTTTGTTCGTGTGCAATTTATGTTTGTAAACTGCACCCACGATACAGGAGAAAATCCTATTGTGGAGGTTACTTTAAAAAAAAAACTGTCAACCAACCGTCAACTTGCGGAGTTTTGATATTAAATTTCATATAATATCGTTCGGAACGAGTAGCTTCAGTCGTGCGTCGGAGCTGACACACACTTTTCTAATTTATTTAACCAAGCTTAATTGCTAATGAAGCGGTAAAATAGTGGATAAAACGATCTATCTGTGCACAAGAAATTGTTCGGTATCAATTTGTGAACTCAGTTGATTTTAATCGACCAATAATATTGGCATAGCCTTTACTTCGTTTTTGAATCGTGTGAAGCGGTGAGAGAGGTGATCTTTATATAAATGCTAGGTTAAATCGAAACAACAAAGAAAATAAAATGTTTTTATTAAATCTGTTTTAGATTACAATGACTGACGTTTTCTAGTACTCACTATTAAAAATTTCGGTTAAACAAATGAAGTCGTGGAATTAACAATGAGCAGTCAACGCTTGTTGCAGTTGAACACCTAACTCCGGTGGAAGATCTCTCCCTTTTGCATCGATGGGCTTGCTTGTGATCTTTGATAACAGTTACGAAGTGAGCATGGAGCCTGTAAGATATATTACATAGCTAACAGGTTCCATATATGACACATGTGAATTCGTCCGTAAACTTTGTTGAAGTTATTTAGGCTCCGCTTGTAGTTCGCTCCATTTACGTCATTGTTTTGACAGAAGAGTGAAGACAGTCTGATAAATATAACTACGTTCGGAAATGTTTGTTGATAAAATAACAGGCTTTAAGCTAAATTGAAATAATGGAGTGACAAACTTGAGCCTGACCAATAGCTTCGTAAAATTTAAAATAAAAGAAAACTTATTTTATTTATATCTAAATAGTGCTCGGAGCCTACATTTACAAATAATTCTGAAATAAAAAATATACAGAATATTTAAAAGTCCTCCAGGTTTAATTTCGATTACGGAAACGAAAAATAGTCTTCGATGGCCGTGATCGAAATAATATTTTACAATGCTGCTGCTGATTGCTGTGCGGGAATTCGCGCAGCAATAAGCAGTCGCGCTGACGACAACTTGACCAACGAGTAAGTTGAAGGAGTTTAAAGACATGTAATTAATTAAACCTCGTGTAGTGGCGGGTAAGAACACCCACTACCCCATATCTTCCCATGGGTGTTGTAAGAGGCGACAGAGGGAAACTGAGACAGAAGATGGGCAGCAGCATCTTTCTGATAACAGAAAATTACAATAAAAAAATGCGGTTGCCAATCCGCTCGCCAAGCGTGGCAACTATGGCAATATACCCCCCATGACAAAAGTTACAAAAAGACGGTCCCAGTCGGTATATCGAAGTGCTGAAGTGTTTGTACAGTAGAGCTACGATGGCTTTCCGAGTACAGGACCAGAGTACGAAACCTATCCAACTGCAGAAAGGTGTAAGACAGGGTGAAGTTATATCGTCGAAACTCTTCACCGCTGCATTGGAAGACGTTTTCAAGCTACTGGACTGGAAAGGATACGGTATTTACATCGATGGCGAGTACATCACTCACCTTCGAATTGCCGACGATATAGTCCTTATGGCAGAATCGCTGGAGGACCTAAGCACTATGCTCAATGACGTCAATAGTACCTCCCAACGGATAGGTCTTAAGATGAACATGGACAAAACAAAGATGACGTGTAACCTCCATATCACACCTATGCTCGTAGTAGAAGTATTGCGACACATCTTCTCGTCAGGTATACCCCAAAACTTGAAAACGAGACTATACAACCAGTGCGTGTTGCCAGTGATGAATTATGGAACTGAGACGTGGTCCTTCACTGCTGGCCGTATGAGGAAGCTATAGGTCGCTCAGCGAGATATGGAGATGGCTATGCTCGGGGTTTCTCTGCGTCATAAACATAGAAGTCAGGATATCCGCAGTAGAATCAGAGTGACCGACATAGCCCAACTGATTAGTAAGCTGAAGTGGCAAGGGGCCGGCCATTTAGCAGCCTCTTACCGGTAGGCGAAGTGTAGGGCGACCCCACACTAGATGGAGTGGTAAGACATGCAGGAAGTCAATGGATGCAGGTGGCTCAGGACCGCGCTTTGTGGCATTCCTTGCGGGAGACCTATGTTTAGCAGTGGACTTGTGTCATTTGCATATTGTATATTTTATATTTACTATGTGGAAGGACTTTTTTCCTGTCTAGTAGTCCGTCTAGTTAGGTAGCACCCTCTTACTAATTTTTGCTGCCAAATACCAGTACTTGCACTGTCGTGTACCAGTCTGAAAGGTTAAGAAAGCCGGTATTATGGCAGGCTTTGAGGGATTATAGCTTGGTCCTCAGAGGTGACAATGTATCTGTAGTCTTCTTTGTTTCAACTTAGTTACAGGCGTCCATCGACGGATTCAACTCGAAATTACGGCACATCTTCTCGTCAGGTATAATTCCAACCTTGAAAACGAGACTGTACAACCAGTGCGTGTTGCCAGTGATGACCGAACTAAGACGTGGTCCTTCACTGCTGGCCGTATGAGGAAGCTCAAGGTCGCTCAGCGAGCTATGGAGAGGGCTATGCACGGGGTTTCTCTGCGTGATAAACTTAGAAATAAGGATATCCGCAGTAGAACCAGAGTGACAGACATAGCCCAACGGATTAGTAAGCTGAAGTGGCAATGGACCGGCCATATAGGTCGAAGAACCGACAACCGATGGGGAAAAAATTTTCTCGAGTGGCGTCCTCGTACCGGCGGACGAAGTGTAGGGTGTCCCCCCACTAGATGGAGTGACGACCTGGTAAGACATGTAGGAAGTCGATGGATGCAGGTGGCTCAGGACCGTGCTTTGTGGCATTCCTTGGGGTAGGCCTATGTTCAGCAGTGGACTTGTGAAAGTCTGTAATGATGATGATGACATGCGTGCATGGACTGCACTAGCTACTTACCATCAGGTTTGTCACTTCAGTTTAATAAAATAATATGACTTTTAATACCCAGACATATTTTTACAACTCAGACAATACACCCAGACAACTTCTGGTACTGTAATCGCTAACATATCTGCTTTGCAGTCATATAAAATACTTCCCATTTAGGCAATGTCCAGCAATGACCTATTAAGGTAAATTAAATAAAAAAAGAAACAAACAATACAAAATTAGGAAAGTAATGATGTATCCAACAATAAAGTTTACCGTAAATATATGAAATATAAGAATTTTAATATTACCATACTTATGTTTAACATAATCAATCTTAATATACAAGTTTTGTCAATTGTTACTAAAGTTTTTTTTCCCAATTTTCTTTTCTTATTTAGATATTTTTGAAATAAAATATTGGACTCAAAACGTTCCGAAGTTATGAAAATTATGACGTAGTTAACAAAATTTGCATTCCACGGAAAACTCACAGCAAAGTCAAAGAGAATAACGAATATATTTACCTCAAATTTGTCTACTTGCAGTTTGAATAATTCAAAATACACTCTATTTTGAACTTATTTTTGAGATTCTCATCATTGTTTTTACGGTGTGCAGCCATACTTCAGCTATATTATGGTTGTAGCATGAATGGGTCGGCTCGCCCGGGGGAGGACCACACTGACCACTGGAGACCTTATTTACTGGAAACGAGGCATTCCATCTTAATTCTCAAGGATGACAACGAATCTCCATTTTGATAATCAACCTAGGATAGATGTTGAAGGTCTATAGGCCACAGCGTTCACTTACCCAGGTGGCCCATGTGCTTGTTGTCACCCTTATTTTATAAAAAAGTTACAATTTATTTAAGTTAAGCGTTTGAAGGCAAAGAGTTTTTTGGGACTTTTACGATCTGATAAAGACATGTGATAGCGGCGTAAGAGAATCCACCACTCCATATCATGCCATGGCTGTAATAACAGACGATAGAGAAAAATTGAAATAAAAGATATGCAGCAGCATCTTCCTGATAACTCAAAATCATAAAAAAGTGTGTGTGTCAGCTCCGACGCACGACTGGAGTTTACTCCTTATGAACGATTATATATTAAATTTAATATCAAAACTCCGCAAGTTGACAGTTGGTTGACAGTTGTTATTTGTTTATATAAAGTAGTACAGCCGAGAGTATTCTGTGCTGGGGGCTGCGCAAGATAAGTTGTGCACGACACGAGTTGTGACATAACGTAACGCATGATTTTACTCCCCATAAATTTTCATACCCCGGGCATATATATGAAAATCAATTCTTAAGGAATAAACTCCAAAAAATAGTAGTTGACAACCCGCTTGGCTACTGTGGTGAATATCCACTTTTAGGCAATCTATAGGCTTTTGAAAAACTTAAATAAATGAATAAATGAAAGACGAAGGGTAATTACAATTTATCACACCTACCAAGGTGTGACACATATACCGAGGTGTCTCTGCAAGTGATAAAATTTTGCTAATTTCGGTACGAAATAGTATTAATGGTGTTTCTAAATTGAAGCTCTCGCGAGCGTATTATAACGGAATTTTAACTATAAAGGAATTTTCGAAACAACTAAGCAAGATAGATGATAACCAAAAGAGATTAACATCTATACTGAAAAACATTCCGATTAATTCCGATACAGTAAGAAACCAGTTGCACTTTTTAGAGATATACGTTCAAATAAGTTTTAGTTTTTCAGATTATTTTAGATAAGTTAATGCTACTAGAAGATGCTATGGTATTTCTTATGTTTAACATAATCAATCATAATATACAAATGTTGTCAATTTTTACTAAAGATTTTTTTTCAAATTTTCTTTTCTTATTTAGATATTTTTAAAATAAAATATTGGACTCAAAACGTTCCGAAGTTATGAAAATTATGACGTATTTATCAAAATTTGCATGCCACAGGAAAACTCGTTATACGTTCTAATAAATACTACTAAGTTCTAATAAGTAATAAACTGATATACGTTCAAATAAGTTTTAGTTTACAGATTATTTTAGATAAGTTAATGCTGCTAGAAGATGCTATGGTATTCTCGCAATTAGGTATAATGCACCCAAGTATTATAAGCCCACAAAATTTAGTTTCGTAACTTAGTAATTTGCAGACTAACTTTTTTTTTATAGAATAAAGTTGACAAACGAGCACACAGTCCACCTGATGGTAAGTGATTGCTGTGCCCATAGACATCTACATCTATCTTCGTTTGCGAATTTAAATGCAGATGCGTTGTCAGCCGTGAGGACTAAGATAAAACGCCTCTTTTCTAGTAAAAAGGGTAACCGGTTCTCTACATTCACCATACGAAACACAGCAGCATTTAGCTGCTATTTTACGCTGGTATTCTGTGAGAGCGTGGTCCTTCCCCGGTCGAACCGATCTATACTATTAATATAGCTGCAGCATGGCTCTACCAAGTAAAATTTTTCACTATATCCAGTCGAGGAGATCTGTATTGAAAATATTCATAAGATAGAAAAGTCTATTAGCGTTAAAGCCTATAGTACAGAACATTCTTTAACATTTTTATTAGAAATCCCATCCATCCAACCTACATTATATGATTATATACATATAAATTTCTTGTCAAATAACCTAAGCCTAACCATTATACCCAAATTCAAATTCCTCGCACTTGGAAGCGATGAGTACGCCTACCTGGAAGACGATTGCAAGAAGCTATCAGAAGACACCTGGCTCTGCAAATCACTGGATACTAAAGCCATAGAGAAATCTGAAGATTGCATCATCTCACTCATCAAGCATAAAGATGGTAACTGCACTCGTGCACGCATGAATCTGAAACGAGGAAAATTGCAGAAGATTAAAGAAAATAAGCGGTTGGTAGTATCAACGGAACCAGAAATTATAAAAACCCAATGCGGAGAGAAAACAGAATATAGGAAACTACCAGGAACATTTTTCATAAACCTAACACAGGACTGTCAAGTTAATATCATGAATACAACAATAAGAACACACACCAGCAGCATCTCGATGAACGACGTCATCCCTTTACCCAACGAGAACCTAATACACCAGGAAGAAGTCCAGTACGAGATATATCTGGAGGACATCTCACTAGATAGTGTCCATGAACTTATGAACAAGGTTGAAGACATTCAAGAAATAGAAACCTGGAACTAGTCTTATATGATGGCAATTCCCAGCTGGTCATAACACACCATCCACGCATAACTTAACTTCTTTTGTTATTTTACATTTTATTTGAATTTCTTGTTATTGTAACTTTTCCGAAATTAAAATAATTTTATTTTTTTTAAAAGTTTTTCGATCACCGCCATATCGTAACTAGCTTTATGTTTTTTTTTTTTAATTATTACTGCAGATAAAAAGAGTGGTTAAAAGCTGACGGCCGAGAAGATCTCCTTTCAAATATTTTTGATTATAAAAAAGTCAACAATTAAGAATATGTGTGGATCACTTCGAAAAATCCTGTATTAAGTTTTCTAAAAAAAGATTTATGTTCATTCATCATTATCATCATTACAGCCCTTCACAACTCCACCACTGCTGAACATAGGCCTCCCCCACGGAATGCCACAAAGCACGGTCCCGAGCCACCTGCATCCATTGACTTCCTGCATGTCTTACCAGGTCGTCACTCCATCTAGTGGGGGGACGCCCTACAATTCGCCTGCCGGTACGAGGCTGCCACTCGAGAACCTTTCTTCCCCAACGGTTGTCGGTTCTTCGAGCTATATGGCCGGCCCATTGCCACTTCAGCTTTCTAATCCTTTGGGCTATGTTGGTTACTCTGGTTCTACTGCGGATATCCTCATTTCTAAGTTTATCACGCAGAGAAACCCCGAGCATAGCCCTCTCCATAGCTCGCTGAGCGACATTGAGTTTCCTCATACGGCCAGTAGTGAAGGACCACGTCTCAGTTCCATATGTCGTTACTGGCAACAATTTGTATTTGTAATATTGTACAATTTAGTTTTGAGGTATGCCTGACGAGAAGATGGGTCGTAATCTCCCGAACGCTGCCCAGCCGAGTTGAATCCGTCGATTGACCTCTCGGTCGAAGTTGAACTTACCTAGTCGGACTATTTGTCCCAGGTAAACATATACGTCAACAACTTCGAGCTTAGTGCTCCCAACAACTACCTGCATAGGTGTGACATGGACATTAAACATGATTTTTGTTTTGTCCATGTTCATCTTGAGACCTATCCGTTGGGAGACACTATTGAGGTCATTGAGCATAGTCCTTATGTCCTCCAGCGATTCTGCCATAAGGACAATATCGTCGGCAAATCGAAGGTGAGTGATGTACTCGCCATTGATGTTGATACCGTATCCTTTCCAGTCCAAAAGCTTGAAAACGTCTTCCAATGCAGCGGTGAAGAGTTTCGGGGATATGACGTCACCCTGTCTTACACCTTTCTGCAGTTAGATAAGTTTCGTACTATGGTTCTGTACTCGGATAGCCAAAAATTTTGACAGCTCCTCAGAAGCTTTGCCTCTGCGATTTCTTTACTCATGTGGTAGAAGTGTGTAAGTTAACAAGAAAACTTCGAAACACATAGTAATTTAGTCCTACAGAAAGGTTTTAACTGCCTTAATTTAACCATGTATTTGAGTGTCGTGAGTAATCTAGATGTTGGATATGCAAATGCAACCACCATTCGTTATAATTTTTTTATATAGGATATGGGTGACAAACGAGCAGACAGTCCACCTGATGAAAAGTGGTTGCTGTGGCCCATAGACATCTACATCTATCCTCGATTACGAAAAAAAATGCAGATGCGTTGTCACCCGTGAGGACTAAGATTGAATGCCTCGTTTCCAGTAAAAAAGGGTCTCCGGTTCTCTACACTCACCATACGAAACACAGCAGCGTTAAGCTGCTATTTTACGCTGGTATTCTGTGAGAGTGTGGTCTTTCCCCGGTCGAGCTGACCCATTCGTGCTACAACTATGCCAGTGATATACGTAAAATATTATACAACAATAATGGTTTTTAACCAAATGCAGAATAAATTTATCTATAAATAATAGAAGCGTAGCCGTAGTTACTGCAACTGCCTCTTTTCAGGATGAGTCCACAAATCATGTAGCGTCTCAAATTGTCAACGCCAGGTTAAAACATATAAAATATAATAGATATGTAGATTCGACAAGGTTCCAGAGTGCCATCCTCGTATCGGTAAGCGAAGTGAAGTGAGAATGAAAAATATAAATTAAATTTAAACCGTTATCATAATCTATATGGAAAAATTCTAAAAATTTCAATGGAGCCAGGTTTCAAAGCATGGAACATTTCTAACGCGAGTCTCTCACAGCTTTAATGGAGTTAGTTGCACACAATGCTTTCCGAGGCTTATCAAAACGGTCCATACTTGCGTTGTTGAAAAGTAGAACGCATGGCGGTTTGTGAAAAGTTTTTGATTAGTTAGAAGTTGAATACGGTTTCAAGAACTCTGTAATTTAATTCATGTAAGGTCTGATAAATTGTAGTTATCCTTCGTCTTTCATTTATTCATTCATTTAAGTTTTTCAAAAGCCTATAGATTGCCTAAAAGTGGATATTCGCTACAATAGGGTTGTCAACTACTATTTTTGGAGTTTATTTCTTAAGAATTGATTTTCATATATATGCCCGGGGTATGAAAATTTATGGGAGTAAAATCTAACGTTACGTCATGTTACGTTATGTATTCATGTTTCCATGACTACGTAATGTCGTGCACAACTTATCTTGCGCAGCCCCCAGCACAGAGTACTCTCGGCTCTACTACTTTATATAAACAAATAACAACTGTCAACCAACTGTCAACTTGCGGAGTTTTGATATTAAATTTAATATACAGTAAGGAATCCACATTATATGCAACAAATGAAACCACAAGTAATACTAGTCCATAAAAGAGTAGAAAAATTGAATATTAAATTAAAACCCGTAAAATATAAAAGTGAAATTTTCAAACAAAATAAATATTAAAATAAATTCAGTAAAAGTAAACACTCTGTTTAGACTACGTACCTAGTCAAATTTCGGGAGCGTCGAAAGGAGTTTTTAAAAACTAAAATACAATTAGATTACTATGTCCGACCGATTTGGAGGTGGCTTTAATAATGAATCATATTCAAAGAGTCCGTTTGTGCGCAGACATTCGACTCATCAATTAAGTACTAGGAACTTACATAGAAATGCTGATGCATTAGTTTTATTGCTTAGTCTAAATTATACGATATTATATATTTGAATATATTAATCTAAAGAGGGACGGGGTGTATCCATAACTCCTCCCTCTAAAAAGCAAAATTATCAGGTATATCATTTTTGATGTTTTACGATAATTTTGTATGTAAGTATACATTTTTTTCTTAACACGTATATAAAGAACAATAAGAAACTTAAAGCTAGGAAATTTAAAATTACATATGTTAGAACACTGAAGTTAGAGTCTTTTTCTCCGTTGAGAGCACTTAAATCTGTGTAATAGATTTCACTGTGTTTTAAAGCATTTGACATATATTTCACTTCGTCCAAGTTGACACCATTCATGTTAATTACGCGTGTACTTGTTACGTTAATATTTTCACGTAAATGAGGTAAGTTGATGACCGAAACTGGTGGCGCCGCTTCGTATTCCGTGTAAACACGGTGGTGATGAATATGAGTACCGTGTATCTCCAGGTCACAGGGCTCATCGCTGGTTAGTATATAGGTTCCAAAAATTGGTTGTTTGGTGATCTCGGTACCGCAGTGCTTGGTCAGCGTCGTTTTTAGCTTTGTGAAAACAATCCAATTTTCTGATTTAATTCGCTGCACCTTAACGTCTTCAATTGTAATAGCGTGTTGCGTGCAACAAGTAAGATTATTCTCAAATTTCATTAGCTGTTCTATGCAGGTAAGTCCAGGGTAGAGGGCTCTATTTTCGGTACACAGGAAATCATTACCAGCAGCAAGGGACGACACGGTTTCGTGACTGGTAAGTATTTCATTCCTTTCACCAGGAGGTAAGGATATTTTGGGAAAATGGCAATCGTTTCGTTTACAGATTCGGAAAATAGGTATGGAATAAACCTTAAAATAATTGTAAGTATTATTATCAGTTAACGGAATCTCCATTATAAATGCTATCTGGTTTTCTTAAGATAAGATTTTACACTTATGGTTTGTTCTAGTTTTACCAAATTAGTTTCTGTTGGTGGGTACACTAAATTTTCGGTATTCGATATTAGTTTTAAATGATCTAAAAGTTCTGTAGAATTTACTATAGATTGATGAAGTATCGATACTCTACTAAAAGCTAGAGCAGTCTCTATTTCACTAATTTATAAAATATAGTTCGAAAATTACTTATAAAAAATTAAATAATCCAAAATATACGTAGAAAAACCCAGTTATTTTCTCTAGTCGTTAAATGATTTAGCATTGTCTCTACACTTTTCAAGCGTGCATCCAGCATAACGGAATTATTATTTAGGGTTTCCGTGGCATTAATAAAGCTGTCTAACATTTTGGAGACCAAGGTAAGTTTCTTAGATACGATAATTTGGTTGACTTAATTCCGAAATAAGTTTATCATATTTAAGAGCATCTTCATGATCGAGGTTTCCCGTAATAATTTTAGAACAGAACCTAATGGATTTAAGATCCTCTCTTAAAGCGTTGCGGCATAAGTTGTTGGAATTTTGAACGGTAATATCGCGTATGCTCCATGGTTTTAACACTGATAAATTCACGAGGGTATGGCTCCTACTCAATTAGTCTACTAAGCATGATATTGAGCAATAATTAGATTTAGGTCGTCATAAACATTCTCTAAATTTAAAATCTTTATTATAGTCCAGTGATCTGTTTGGGCATATGCTTGTCCTTGTTTTACCGGAAGTATCCTGGGTTTTCCTCAAGTGACTGCAGATGATGGGCCAGGATCGGCTTCGCAATCATCAGTATGCACCACCTGTGGAGGGCGTTTGATATTTTAATTGGAGCTTTAGTCTTCCTTTCTCCTATTTGTATTGGCACTATATTTCTTTCGACCTTGCCTACTACCTTAGCCTTAACATATCGCGGTTTGTCCTTGCTCTTTCTTTTGTTTGTATCCTTAGCAAATATAGTCTTACCACACTGAAATACTATCTCACCTTCACCGCCTTGCTTTTCCTAATCTTTTCTTTAATTGCTACCATATTTTCTGCTAAATATTTGTATAAAATTTTGTTCGCTTTGCATGGTCTCTTACTAAGTGTTGTAATACTGCTTATCAAATTCGGTATTAAACGGGCTACGTGTCAGTATGTCCGAAACACTCGAAGGTGTGTAAGTTCTGTTACCGAATGAATAGTATTATTATATGCTAGTACGGAATACGTCATAACTGATGCCGCATCAGTAGGTTTTCTTTCGTATTTTGCCAATCTATAAATTTCTATTATTGTCGAGTGGAAGCGTTCTATAAGCCCCATCGAGCTTGGGCTATTTGGTTCCAATGTGCTGCTCAATTTTATGTAAGCAAGAATTCTTTAATTAGTTCATTGTTAAATTCAGAGCCCGATCTGAACTTATCTTTTGGTATCCCGTAAAATGAAAAGTACTTCATTAAGCTCGGACTACTTCAGGGTGGATCTATTGCAATTTCTATCGTGGCCTAATTTGCTAAACGCATCTATGAGAGTCAGATAATGTTTTCCTTCGATGTTAAACAGGTCTATAAATATCTCTTGAAACGGAACATCTTGGGTCTGGGTTAATTGAAGAATAGGTTTAATTGGCTTTCTGTCATATTTCATTTTTTTACACGCAGTGCAACTATTTATTATTGCCGAAACAGTTTCTGGTAAATTATCCCAATAGTAATTTCTGCGGATTCTAACTAGCGTCTCTTTAATGCCCCGGTGACATGTCTTTCCTTCGTGATACTTAAGTACAATCGCCCTTTGTTCTTTTTCGTCTTCGACAAAAATTACTCGTTCCGTGCATTCATAAAATTGAACCATGTCCTTTTTGAAAAGGTGTATTATAATATTGCTAAATTGCCTTCGATGTTCTTTTCGTTCGAAATATATAAAATATTTAATTTTAGGCCTAATATATTTCTTTAAAATTCTTTAATTAATTCGGAATTATCTAATGGTAAAAATACTTCTAATACTTTTTGTTTTCCTAGAAATATCTTTAACCTGATATTCATTTTAAACCATGAAAATATTAATATTTGATTTGGCTTTGTATCGATAGCCTCGTGTAGTATTGGTATTCCGTTTGACTCTAATTCTACGGCTGAATGCACAGTTTGGGACTTACTAGATTCTGAAGGTGATCGAATTGGATATTCGGAAACCTTTTCTGAACTACAAATTGATATTGTGTCGGAACGAGACATAGGACTCGCAAACAGTACTTGAGTCTGATATTGTCACAATGGACGTTGTGTCATTATGTCTTTATTTTGAGTGTTTAATTCTTCAATTTCCTTAACTACGTCTTTCAGATGCTCCCTAAGCTTATACTCTTTGCTGTCGAAATTAACGTCTATCGAATGACATTCGTTGTCTGAATTTAAGGCATTAATTTTAATTCTCGATAGGCATCGGCATTTGTATTTTGTTTTCCATTTTATAAATGATTTCAAAATCGTACTCCTGTAGTCGTAATCGCCATCTGGTGAGCTTACTGTTTGGTTCCTTTAATGAATAAAGCCAAACTAAGGTCGGTGGTCAGTATAAATTACAAATTTTCGTCCGTAAAGGTTGGTCGAAATGTTTTACGGCCCAAATAACAGCTAAAAGTTCGCGTTCTGGTGCTTATTCTACTTTCAGTGTCACTAAGCGTCCTACTAGCGTATGCAACAGGTCTATCACTACCAATAGGTCCCTGTGATAGAACTGCTCCTAAAACTATATTAGAGGCGTCAGTCGTCAAAATAAAGGTTTTATCGAAGTCCGGTACTGTAATAAGGGTACACTCGTTAGTATTTCTTTACATTTTCAAACGCATTGATATATTTTTCATCGATGATTATTTTATTTCGCTTTTAAGGCATGCAGTTAGAGGTTGTGTGATCTTGCAAAGTCTTTGAAGCGTCGATAGTACCTACCAGCCCTAAGAAACTTTTAATTTCCGTTGTTGTCTTAGGTATAGGAAAATTTAACACGGCATTAATTTTGTCTGTGTTCGGACGTAGCCCTTCTTTTGTAATGGTATGTCCTAAATATAAAACCTCTTTCCTTAAAAATTCAGACTTGTCTAATTGAACTTTTAGATTAGTCGCCCTAATTCTGTCAAATATCGTCCGTAACTTTTGTATATGTTCTTCCAGACTTGTCGAAAACACAATTATATCATCTAAGTATACCATACAGTGTATCCCCTGTAATCCCCTCAGCACACTGTCCATGGTCCGCTGAAAAGTTAGGAGCTGTCTTCAGGCCAAACGGCATCCTAAGGAATTCGTAATGGCCGTTTGGAGTGCTAAAGGCTGTTTTTTGCCTGTCTTGTTCTTCTATTTCGATTTGGTGATAACCACTTGCCAAGTCGATTGTACTGAAATAAGAACTCTTCCCTAACTTGTCAAATAAGTCTGTTATGTTTGGTAGTGGGTATTTGTCGTCTATGGTTATGTCATTCAAACGTCGATAGTCTATAACCATACGAATTTAATTTCACAGATGCATCCATTTTTTGGTACTAGGTGTACGGGAGCATTCCATGGCGAATGTGACTCTGAATGACATTGTCCTTCAATAACTTGTCTACTTGCCTATTTATCTCGTCTACTTGCATTGGTGCTGACGGTAGGGTCTGACATAAATTGGGTCTTCATTTTTGTGCGTATCTTATGTTTAATTTCGTTAGCGAAAGTCAGTGGTAATTTGTCGCAGTAAAATATGTCTTTAAATTCTTGGCAAAGTCTAAAAATTTTGTCGCGTTCCTCATCGTTAGTGTGATTAAGTCTTAGTTTAAGTAGATTTTCCTCAGTACTTTATCG
Organism: Parnassius orleans; assembly: GCA_029286625.1. Classification (NCBI taxonomy): domain Eukaryota; kingdom Metazoa; phylum Arthropoda; class Insecta; order Lepidoptera; family Papilionidae; genus Parnassius; species Parnassius orleans. The sequence goes on along the minus strand of JAGSMP010001004.1, from coordinate 19,482 downwards.
ATCTCTAAGTCACTATAGGTACATGTTAAGTTTATGTCACATTGAGTAGTCGTATCATACTTAGTAACTGTAAAAGGTCGTGTTACTGTTAATATCATTTCTTTGTCAAGGACGTTCTGTGATGACGGTTGCGGCATGGCCGAACGCAATTTACCACCACTACTGCATTCGTACACCGCTGGCAAATTCCTTATAGTTAATGATTGCCTCTCAGAACATTGGTCTGTAGGCAACTTTACGCGCTGCTCTGATCGTGGTGGTAGTATTATAACATAATTTAAGTTATTATTAACTATTGGTATGCAAGTTGTTTTTGTTTTAAGTACAAGGTCTTTAAGGTCTATAATTGTATCTAGTTGTTTCAATAGGTCGTTACCAATGAGACCGTCATATCGAGTCGACGTCATATAGATAAAATTTATGACAATCTGAACTCTTGAAAGTGGGTGGTAGAGGGATTTGTATCACCTCATCGTGTCTGCTAGAGGCGTGGGTACTGACTACTTCGAACGGTTCATGTGTTATATATTGATAGAAGTGTTGATATGCCTTACGGGGGCTGATAAAAGATCGAGTACTACCTGTGTCTATCATTAATTTTGCATCTATTTCAGGGATATGAATATAGGGTAACTTGATTCGGATCACAATTTATTTCTATGACTTCTTGTCTCCGATGGAGGCTTTCGTGAAAATTTTCAAGAGTTTGAGGTTGAGTTCCGTCTGTAAGTTCGTCGTAAGTCATTTCGTTAACGGTTTCTCAGCGGATGGTATCAGTTCACTGTCATATTGCTCACATACTCGTCTGTGTCATAATACTCATCATAGTACTGTCCGTCATTTTCTCTTAAGGTCAACTCATTTAGTCTAAAGCCAGGCTGTGGCCTAGGAGGAGCTGTCCTCATGGAAACGTCAGTCTCTTGAAAATTGGGTTTTTGAGTTTGTGGTTTATTACCAAATTGTGTAGTTGGCATATGGCCAAATTGCTGTTGAGTCTTTGACCAAAATGTTGTGGCTGAAAGCCCAGTTGTGACAGTAACCGAACTGTTGTGCTGAGGCCGAGTTGTGGACAGTAGCCGAACTGTTGTGGTTGCTGGCCAAGTTGTGGCCGATAACCAAATTGAGGTGGACGGTAACCTATCTGTTGCATTGGTTGAGGACGAAAGCCAGGTTGGGGCATCTTAAATTGGCTTTGATTTTGAATGCCGAAATTAAATTTTGGTGTAATATTATTTGGAAACACTGGTTTGTATCCGTATGGTTGCATTACCGCGTGGGGCGTACTACCGAATTTAAATCCTTGTGTTGGAACTGATGTTTGAGGCTGCCTTAAAGCTAAACCGCTACTACTGTGGATACGATTACGCATATTGTATTGGTCATGGAAGTTGACTCTCTAGTACAATGCTCAGGGCGTCTTCTAAAGTCGCTGGCCTCTTTAATCTCACTATCCGAACCATATTCTCGGAAGATTGTATAGGAATACGTTTAGAGCTGTATTGTTGTATGCTAATTTAGCGCTTTTAAGATTACTATCATCCGATATGTTCACTTTCGAAATTAATAATGATCAGATACTTTGAATACGGTTACAAAAATCTTGAAAGTTTCTTAGTTTAATCTTTAAAGATTCTAATTCAATACTAATACACTCTTCATACGGGGTCTCCGAAATGTTGCGTTAGCAAATCTTTCAACTGAGACCACGACACAACATCCTCCGTTCCGATAAGAGTGACGCCGCGTTATCTGTTACTGGTTATAGAATGATAAACGTATAAATTTTGTTCTTCGTCACCCCTATACCTACAGTGAATATTCACATTTCCTCAAAAACAAATTTAACTGTCTTTTGTTGCCATTAAAAAGTGGAATAAGCCGTAGCATTTCTGTAGGAATGGGATTAATTACAACGGTCTGTCGTTCTGCTGCCATTGGTTGTTCCATTGTTATAGAGTAATGCACGAGTCAGAGGAGTCAGTTAATATAGAGCGCTATTTTATGCAATAACACAAAATATAAGGTAGAACACACTAAAGCATATAAAAATATAATTTATAAAATAAAAGTTTATTTAAAGTATAAAATGTGTAAAAGTTGTAAATGTAATGAAAAATAAAATTAAATGAAAGAAAACTGTATTATATCTCTAGCCTTTATAAAACATATATTCTTTAATTATCAAGTAAAGCTTTAATTATATTTAATTTATTAATTTTATAAAAGTCTTATTTTTAAAACGTTTAATAATCTCTGTGCGAAAGGGCACTCTGTCCCGTATTCTTATCACTGTTATGTTACGCCTACACTAATAGAGTGTCTATTACTAAATATATTTAATTGAAAACCAGATACGTTATAATGAGAGAAGTCCGATCTCAATAATAACAAATTTAAATAAAAATGGAGGATAATAGTGGTATCAAGGATGGTGAAAGTTTTACTCACCAACCAGCCGCTATTCCATGTCTTCCGCTTCCCTCGATGACAAATTTCTTTGGTTCTTGGATTTGCCCAACAGCTATTCGCGCCGCTATCACGAATTCAGGCGAATTTGGACACCTGAATATTTCGAGAAACGGTACAGCCTCCACGAACAAATCCTACCGGCTGCGCCAGTCAAATTTCGGGAGCGTCGAAAGGAGTTTTTAAAAACTAAAATACAATTAGATTACTATGTCCGACCGATTTGGAGGTGGCTTTAATAATGAATCATATTCAAAGAGTCCGTTTGTGCGCAGACATTCGACTCATCAATTAAGTACTAGGAACTTACATAGAAATGCTGATGCATTAGTTTTATTGCTTAGTCTAAATTATACGATATTATATATTTGAATATATTAATCTAAAACAGAGGGACGGGGTGTATCCATAACTACCTTGACCCCTTGGAAGAGTGGCAAAATTGCACGCGGGTGGCATGGCGGTTGGGGGCAGGCAGTCGGCACGGCCTTTGGTTCGTTTGACAATGTGCGACGAAATAAAAACTTACTCACTAAACTGTTTAGGTATTTTTATCGCCACTTTTTTATTTCGCGAAAATGGAACTGAACGAAATAAATATTATTGCATATTAGTTGCAAAATTTAATGGAGCCTAAATTTTAAAATTTAACAACTGTTGACAGTCTTGAATGCACAAGTTACATTGCCAACAAGCCGATGTAACTTGTGCATTCAAGAACGTGTCAAAGGCGGCAACAATACGATTGCGCAGTTCATCTTCGGTTTCGGAGATCTTTGAGTACACCTCATTTTTAATAAAGCCCAATAAAAAGAAGTCTAGAGGAGTGAGGTCGGGTGACTGAACTGGCCACCTGCGAGGGCCATATCGCCCTATCCATTGTTCGCCGAACATGGTGTTAAGCCGCTCTCTCGCGAGGAGTACGGTAGTACATCCGCCATACAAAAAATCATGTCTGTATACTCTGCCGCACTGTAAAAATGCTGCTGTCTTGGCATTTTCCACCGCCAACACGTACATACAAAAGTCAAGTAGTGTCAATATGAAAGTGAAAAAATAATAAAAATAAACGTACTTAAAAACACTATTTACACACACAAAGTCAATTACCTAATAAGTGTTTATTTCACCGCAAAAAATTTTTTGTACTAATTGTATTTATCTTACGAAAAATAAATCAATTGAAGCAATGCGCGTAAGCAGCGAAACGCACCTATATTCTGGAAGAATTGCGGTGAACTGAAAGCCAAACCCAAATTCCAAAATGGCGAAAATAATAAGTAATAAATAGGGCGTCAAGGTGCAATTATCGTTTATCGATAATTTTCTTTTTACAATTACTTACCTACTACATTTGAATACAAGTTATTTTGATTTTTGATTTGATAACAATCGACAAGTTATTGATTTTTAAAAAAAAAGCTTATATTTGTAATTGTACAACTTACGAAACTACCGTTTTGGGACTTCCTAGGAAACGGGTAAGTATGACTTTTTTAATTGGTTGTTTTTATGAGTTTTTTATCATGTCAAAATAATTTATTATCTCTAAATCTACAAGAACACACTTAAACAAAAAGCTTTAAAGTTTAGGTTTAAATACTTAGGTCGTAGTGTTTTTAGAATTATCATAACAACACGATAATTCTAAAAGACCATTCCCTAAGTGTTTAAAACTAAACATTTTTTTGTTTATCGATCATTACTCCCTTTGAAAGAAGCTAATGGTCGATAACAGATGTCCTACTCTACGACACAGGCACGCGCGCACTTGCGCCGTTGCCTTTGAAGAACGCCGCGTGCCTCGTGCCGCTTATTTATGGACGCCGCCAAAAGACACCGCTGTCGATACGTCGTAATAGTTTGCAATGCGTGGCAACGTCGCTTTTTAATGTTCAAGGATTCAAGTTCATTGAATCATTGACTTAGTGTTCAAATTTGCTTAAAATTAAAACTCTACTTTTTGACCTAATTACTGGACCGATTACGTCTATTTTTGTATATCGTCAGCAAAGGCGATAACAGTATGTGGTTTCATTATTGCATATATGTGATCCCATTCTGTATAATCGTTCGTATGAGTAAACCCAGTCGTGCGTCGGAGCCGATACACACTTTTTTATGATTTTGAGTTATCAGGAAGATGCTGCTGCATATCTTTTATTTCAATTTCCCTCTATCGTCTGTTATTACAGCCATGGCATGATATGGAGTGGTGGATTCTCTTACACCGCTATCACATGTATTTATCAGATCGTAAAAGTCCCAAAAACTCTTATTAAACTCTTATTAAATAAGAATTTTGCCTGTAGTTTGTATTTACTCCCGGCACATATAGTTTGCACGGCTTGCGTGAAGATGCGTATGGAACTTGTAAACTTATTTGCTCCAACAGTTCGGGACAGTCGATCGTGCTATTTGCTATGTTAATTAGAAACGATAGATCCGCTATGCGCCATCTTTCATATAGGGCAAAATGTGAAACTTTCGGCAACGTGTTGTGTAATCCAGTAGAAAGATCTTAGCGCTAAATTGAAGATAGCGAAGAAATTTTTTCTGAATCCGTTCAATACGCGTTGTTATTCTATATTAGGATTCCATATTTGAGAGGCATACTCTAGATGACTTCGTACAAAAGCACAGTAAAGAATTTTCAAGGTTTTAATAGAATTGAAATCAGAAGATATTCGTAAAATAAAGCCAAGTGCTTTAGAGGCTTTGTTTATAATATTGTCAATATGTTCACTAAACAGTAATAATTTTTAATAATTTTTTTACATATTATCTAAATGAAATACTATGATTATATAATCTTTCATTGTAAAGTTCATATAACTTTTGTCTACTCCTATGGATTTCTAATGCCGCCCACTCATTAAACGATTTGCGACTGATTAAAGAGAGTGTTTTAGAAGTTGGTATTGTTTTTTATGGAAGAAAAGGCAGATTTTTCACTATACTACTTCTAAATCTCACTAAGCGATGTTCATTTATGGGAACAAGCACAACTTTCTTAACTTTCTGTTTTTTGTGCATGTAAGGTAGCGAGACTAACTTTCTATAGTGATCAGAACTTAAATTTTGAATAACTAATTTATGTAAGGGCTCAACATCAGTAAAAATATTATCTATACAAGTTGCACTAGGCCCTGCAATACGTGTTGGCTCAAAGAACAAATTAACAAGGTTGTATGATTTGAGCAATGATCTAAACTTAATACTCATGGAAGAAGTTTCAAGGAGATTGATATTAAAGTCTCCACATACGACGAAAGATTTTTTTCTGTTTATTCGGTTTAAGCAAAACTTCCTCCATATTTTTTTCAAAACAATCATACATAGAATGTGGAGGTCTGTAAACACTGACAACAAGGAAGTGCTCGAACTCAACACATGCCATTTCTACAGTTCGCTCAACAGAGAGGCTCACAATATCCTTACGTTCTTCACTTATTAATAATTTATTAAGGAATCACCTATAATAACCTTATCACCTCACTTAAGTATCAGAATGGCAGTACAACAGTTAGGTAGAACTAAACCACGCTCTCTGACTGTCGCGTTCTTTAATGCGAACGGCAAAAATAACCAAAAAGACGAGATCGCGCTCTACCTGCGAAACCATGACATAGTGTTATATATCATTTTCCCTGATTTCGGCTTATTATTAAGTGGTTTATTATTAAATTAACTAGATTTAAAGATGACAACAGCCTATATAAATATCCCCGAGGACAGGCCTCCTCTCATCCTCCATCAAAGATGCAATGTCACACGTCGTATACTAGTAAAACTGCAGTTTACAATAGTCCAAACACACGCTCAATGTAACCCGTTCCTCGTAGCGTTAGTAAACTCGTAGTAATAATGTTAGAAGTACATCAATTTTACTTTGTTGTACAATAGACAGTTAATGAAATAACTTATAAGCTATTTATTTGCAAAATAGGATTGTGAACATTGCTTCATCTAATAAAATAGACAGTACCTTGGCGACTAAGCGTTGCTCGGCGTTGGAAAAATAATAAATTTTCTCTGGGATGAAATCTGTAGAAAATTTGCAAAAGTAAATATTTCCAAATCGTTAGAGCCATTTCTAAAAACCAATTACAATTACCTTACAGGATATCGACATATTCAATGAACTCAAAGGTTTAATTGAATGTTCTCTGAAAACGTCTTGTTATTATGACAGTGGTATTTGATTTTCTAAACCTCGAAACCTGGAGTTAATTTCGTTACCGAATTCCATTAAGATAACGTTAATTAGCTTTACTTTGATGTACATTAAAAGTGATAAAAGTAATAATAATTAATAGTACAAAAGCAAGAGTGAATAGGCATTTGTTAATCCAGTGGAATAGTAGTCAAGAACTGGCTTAGAAAAGTAAAATATGTCTTTACAACCGTATTCATTTAAGGTAACAAAATTAAATATAAAGTTGTTATTAGTTCATTTAACACCTTTTTAATACGTGCTCGTCGTCTTTGCAATTTCAAGTACGTCGTTTAAGTAAAATTACAACGACTTCATAATGTAACGCTTAACATTATTTATTTTGTTATAGCTAAGTTTAACGTTAACATACAACCATAATATAGTTGAAGCATGGCTTCACCAAGTATAATTTATATGACCAGCTCATTGTGACTTCAGCCTACTGATACTTTGAACTATATCAGTAACTCTTGCTCCGCTGCAGATATTCTTGTTATGGATTTTATCGTGCATAAAATTACCAGTGGACTATCTCTCGGTGGCTTCCGAGAGCGAGACCCTTTCACTGGTAATGAGGCATTCCATCTTAGTAACAACGCATCTGAATTTTGATTCTTAAACGTCCACAGCATCTATTTACCATTACAGATAACACGTTGACTTAACACTGTTAAATCATACAACATTAATATAGTTAAAACGCTATCTTTGCTCCGCATTGGTAACATTACCACCATTATACTGGTATTTCAATCCCTGGGACTCAGCACTAATTTACTAAATTATAACAAATAGAAATCGTTAATAATGTATGTCTGAAATAATAATTTGCGACAGAGCCAAATGTATCGAACACAGCCCAATACAATATACTTTAACGTCAATATAAAACAATATTTGTGTTATGATGAGACCTACTTCAATCGGCTGTCGCGACTCCGTGCCTCTATTTTGCCCCAGTCTAATGGCAGGCGCTCGTCAGTTGGTTAAAATTAGAACAGTCATTGCTTAATATTAACATCTTACAATACATGCGACTGAAACTTTCAGTAATATTTAAATTCTAGTTCGACTATTTTCGTCGAACCCTACGCTTAGGGACGTGTGGAGAATAAAGAAATTACGAATCCCTAACGGAGCACACTGTGTGTTGTTACAATGTAAAACAATCGATGACAACATTGATGTTTTTCTAATAGTCTTATATCTGGCTTTGCTCGGTTTGTCTCTATAAAATCGAATTTACTTCACAAAACTTTTACCTCAACTTTCGATTGAGTTACAGTAAAATTGCTTGTCTGATTTACATCTATATTTATTGATTCAAAGTTTGCCCGTGGCAAGGACCAGTCTTATGTCGTCCTCAATAACGTACTTTATTCGAGAAGATTGTAAAATAAAGTGTCATAAAAAATCTTAATAAAAACGCTAGTGAAAATAAGATTAATTAAAAAAGAATTTTTAAAGTTACAGCATCCAAGACGTTCTAAAAAGAGCATAAGTTTATTAAGTAAGGGTTATAATCATAAATATTAAACTAGACAGGTGATAAGAACAACCAGAATGGAAGTAAAAAATCTGGCATTACCCTAAATTTACTACAAGTTATCCATATTAAGGAGGTACGTTTGTGAATCTTCTTGAAACTTATTGAGTTTTTTTTGTTTCTTTTCTAAGCTGAAGCATATTTTTTGTGACTTAAATGGCATTTATTGAATGTGAACTATTTTTTTTAAATTCTATCTATTTTATAGTAATTACAAACAATACGATAATATCTTGCCGTGTAGGGCTGTGTAAGATCCATCATACTATGTCGACCCGTGGGTATTGAATGAAGCAACTATGGAAAAGACCAGAAAGACGTTATAACTCCTGAAATATGGCGGTGTACCATATAATTCATAAAGTTACAGACTTTACATGTACTTTTCGCTGTTGGTCCATGCGCACCCATGGTCACGGTGGATGCTGTAAAGTACTCGAAACGTCGAAAACATAAAGTTGATAAAACGCGCTAAAATACGTAAATCTAGTTTCATTCTATGTCCGGTAAAACATTAGGTCAGATCGATCAATCCACTTTACCACTTGTATCACAATTTTTTTTTCATTCTTCTTATCAGCCCATAGGCAGTCCACTTATGGGAGCCATGATCCCGGGTGGCAGATTTTTAACGACATCATTTTGAAAAAAGTGAGGCCCTTACATTTTTAAATAATGACTGAATCATAAAAATGTTACTTTGGTATAAAGAGAAAAGGGGGCGTGGAGTGAGTCCCAGGCATCAATAACTACTAACGCTACTAGACGATAAGAGTGAAACATAGGCCTACCTTAATAGAGAGAACTGAGTATTATATCTTAGTTCTTAGGGGTGCCAACGCATCTTCATTTTGATTTTTAATGGAAGATAGATTGGGATGTCATGCCACAGCATCCTCTTACCATCGGTTGGAATTGTATATGTCACTTTTATTTTTATGATAAATGATAAAAATACCTTAAAATAAGTGATTCACTCAGATAAGTTGATTCTAACAGTTTTATGTTTTGAATGTAAATTCTCCTAATCTTCTCACATTAAATGTTTGAAGAGAGCCAGTATATTTACTGCCTTTGAGGTTCACCATCGTAATACTCAGGAAAGGCATGTCCTGTAGACTTCTTTGTTTAGAGTTAGCTGCTGGTATAATCTGCAATGGCCAATTAATTACCATCAAATATTTGCTAAAATTTCCTATATAATTGTAATGTAGATTAAAATAATAATTACTATTAACTCTTTGACTCCTTGTATTCTTAGCAGCGTCATGCGACATGTGACAAATTTATACACCACATATCAAAATGTTAGGTCAGTGACTCATTCCGTCTATGAACGAGAGATCCATAACATACGGGTGGACTGATGGACGGGCGGACGGGCGGACAGACAGACGGACGTACAAACAGACAGACGGACGCACGGACGGACGGAACAAGTGGAGCAGAGCAACTGTGTGACGAGCATACATCGGATAGGGTCGCTAGACTGGAAGCGTTTACGCACGGCGTCCAATCCGAATACGAGTAAACACAAATCTAGAAAAATCCGACCGAACTTGGAAGTCGATTTGAATCGGACGCCGAGAGAATATGCTTGTCGCTTGTACAATTTAGATTCGAAAGTTTTTGACATGAAGGTGCTGTTTCGCATACTGCGCTTTCGTCTTTCAATATAATGAACGACGAAACCGCTTTCGTCTTTCAATATAATGACGGCGATTGAGAGAACATATGTTCTCTCAATCGCCGTCAACTTTGGCATTGTTGTTAACGTACTAAGATGCAGGATAAGCAAAGAGTTCTGATACACCACCACCACTAACAACACCCACCAGATTTTATCACACTGTGTGACGGATGTACAGCGGATATTGCAGTGGATAGTTTGTTTGCACGCTCAAAATACACTGCAATATCCGCTACGCCTCACGTCCAGCTCAATGCTCTCCACTCAAGCCTTAGGCATAGCCTAAATTTCCTTCGTTGTAAATTATAAAATTAAATTGTACATTATTTTGTATTTATGTTATTACGACAGCCTGTTTGCGCGAGAATGCTCCCGAAGTTTGGCATTCCAATAGATATTACAACGTTGTATGGGATCTGTACAGTTAATTTCAAGTTGGTGAAGTGGGGTGAATGTGGGCGGGCGCAAGTAAAATTTTGATGCAAGACAGACGCTACCTTATGTGTAGAATCATAACGCCTTTTCACTTTTGGACATATTGTTAATCGCGATTGTTCTACTCAGTATTTTCTCATTAAAAGAAAGGGATATTTGAATGAACCGGATTGACCTAGGATGTTCTATATTTTTCTAATTGGGTATTAAAGCGTGCACCGGCGATCGGAGCATTAATTATTTCAGAAACGCGGTGCTGAACTCTTCTTCGGAAAGCGACTACTAACAATACACCTACGACGTCTGCTTTTATTAAGGACCTCACCGAAGAAACTTAGTGATTATGGACGACGTGATTGTACAATGTTGTGAGATAGGTTTTCTGTTTACTTTTGACTTCACTATCGTATGTATAAAAGTACATAAACACTGCCTACACGCCTGTCACCCAGAGGGGTAGGCAGAGACTACGGACTTCCATTTGGCTCGATGCTGACACACCTATGCTCGTCGGTTAAGGGTATTATTAATGTGGCCCATTGTCAATATATCGCCAATTCGATCGATGAACTTTCGTCTTGGGTGTCTTCTTCTTCTCTCTTCTCTTGTAACTCTTTCCTCGTTCATTTTTTCAACATGACAAGAGGTCTAAACATCATCTTGTAAACCAAACTTTTCCCTTATTCAGATATTATTTCAGATAGAGCTGCGATGAAAAATTAAAAAAAGGTTATTTATATCAGTATAAATCTATATTATCTAACATATAAAAATTAATTTTTGTTTGTTCGTATTTTATGCTCTGCAATACCGCTTATCAGATTGCGGTAAAATTTTATCAACTTATTGCTTGCACTTGCCCGAAGCACGTATCGCAATCTGATATACATCATTCAATTTCAATGAATGATTATCATTCCTAATTAAACAATACAACTCTTCCAAATTTAAAACTATATTTCCACAATTATTTCTTCTGCGGCCGGGTACCAGCTAGTGTCTTATAATATATTGTAGTAAAATAAATTGTGTACGTACCTACCAAAATAAACTTTAACTTGTGTTCTGAATTGTGATATTAAATCCTTTACTTTTATGAAAAAAATAATCGCCCTTTTCATTAGATCAGATTTAATAGACCAGGCACGTGGAAATAGTTCCACGCAAAATCTTTGACTCCTCACATGGATGATTCATGAGGCTATTAATAATTTATTATTAAGGTAAATCCTACTTACAAGTAGCGGACTGTTACGGACTGAAAAAGAAGATTTACCAACTTCTGATAGAGGTGACAGATGTGTGAAGATGTCACTGTGACCGCCTTAGAAGAACATCATCATCATCAACGAAATGTAGATACCGTTACCGTTAAAACATATGAAAAGTCCCCTACTGAACATAAGCCTCCCTCATAGATCGCCTCTTCGGGGCGATATTACATAGTTGCCACGCTTGGCAGGCGAGTTGATAACCGCAGTTTTATATTTTGAATTGTTGAAGACACAACTGGTGTGTTTCTTTCTGTTGTCTCTCGACGACACCCATGGACAATATGGGGTAGTGGATATTCTTAAATTTTTGTAGTTTAAATGTAGATAATAGTTAAAAATTAAACTATAAAATTATTAACACTGTGTATTTCCTAAATTTCGCATCGAATAGACTGTCTGTCATTGTCACGGTTGGTTTGAATATGGAGTACTCTTGCCTGGGCGTAGATTAAAAACGTTGACTAAATTGAGTTTCGCTCGATTAACAATCATCCGTTTCGACATGCAGGAATCCTATATACATTTCAATTATAATTTTTCGTACATTTGTATAATATTTTATGGATATTAACATCAAAATAAACTTTCAAAAAAATCCAATTTAAGGTGTACAATAAAGAGAATAAAAATAATATATTGATAAATTGAAAACCGTATCAAATAGTTTACATTTTTATAATAGCTTTCGTCCACTATTTTACCGTTAGGTCCGGGGTATCCAAAAATCCCTAAATACGTGTTAGTAAGTTTCTAATCGAAAGCTTAAAATAATGTGGTCAAAGATATAATTAAAACATGGCAGAATTTCTAACAATACTCCTTATTGTACACCAAGGAAATATAAAAATAACAAAAAAAAATATTGAGGGAAAATTAATTTCGTTTTTTTATTTTAATTAAAAAAATGTAGCAATAATTTTTAAAAAAATTATTGCTACATAGCAATTTCTTCCAGACAATCCAGAAAAATTATTAAATAAAAATATGAAAAACACTAACGGGTAGGGAAGGATACCAACTTATGGGCTAAAAAGACAACATTCTTTAGGTAGATCAATGACCATAAATAAAATGAGGAAGAAAGAGGCGTTAGAGAGACAAATAGTGTAACAATATTTCATCTTTAATTTTACCCCTTAAAGATAGAATTGTTAAAATTTCTGAAACACATGTCTCTTAGCTTTTAATTTAATTTTTATCGATCCACGTTTTAAGGGTGAATAGGGGTAGATTTTGTAAAAATCAAAAATTTATTTTATCCACAACTACCATAATTTGACAACATCACTCAAGAGCATCGATTTTCAAATTGAAAAAATACATTAGTTAATTTTCCTCTACTAAGGGGTTGGTTTGAAAAATGTCAACAAAGTTTTATTTACAGGGTACTTTCAGTAAGTCTCAGGTTATTCCCACGTAAAATAGAAAGTTTCATAAAATTTGTAACATTCTATTGTCAACCCCCCCTGGGGTGAATTTTTCAAAATTCATTCTTAGTGAATGCCTACGTCATAAAAGACGGCTACTTTCCAAATTTCAAATTTCCGCCTAGCTTCTTGGGCTGTGCGTCTTAGTACAATATTTTTCATACAAACTTTGCATCCTCGTTTTAAGATCCAAAGGGTAGATTTTTGATGAAATATAAAATGTAAATTTTATTATTTTTAATTCCAAAGAATATGCACTAATTATTAAATAAAAAAAAAACAATAATTTATTGTTCTCAATACTTTGAACATCGGGTACCCATAAGGGGTTGTTTTTAAAAATCGCTAAATCCGAATTCATTTATTTTATTTACAAAGTACCTTTAGTAAGTTTGGAATTTATCGCCCCGCAAAATAAAAAGTTTCAAACAAACTGTATCACCCTATTTTACTCTCTAAGGAGTTAAATTTTCCAAAATCGTTTCTTAGTGAATGCCTACGTCAGTAAAGCCAGCTACTGTCCAAATTTCAGATTTCTGCGTCTAGAGGTTTGTTGGGCTGTGCGTTGATAGATGAGTAAATTACTTAGGACATCCTCTTTTACATATCTACATTATATTCACACTTTAACCTAATGATTAAGGTTGCGGCCAAGCCGTGGATTCGAATCCGCCATTCGACTCCTGTCGCAAACCTGTCGTTTTCTGAAGTGGTTGGCGAGAATATTAGTAATGTTAATAGCAATGCTAGTTAATATCAAATTGTGGCACTATACTATGTGCTAGTGTAAACAACTATACCATACAACTTTGTAGTGGTGGTGTAAGAATATCCATACTCCATACCACCCCGTGGGTGCCGTAAAAGGCGACAGAGGAAAACTGAATAAGAATGTGAATGAGCAGCAGCATTTTCCTGATAACAACTGAATAAAAATAATAAACTGCTAATCGTGGCATTTATGGCAGAGGGGGATCCCTTTGAAGTTATCTATGGGGGAGACCTACTTTCAGTAGTGAACTTTTGATTGGTTGTAATGATAATGGTATTATGTAATGATAGTATTTAAAAAAAATTACGTATACATAAAATGTGGGCACTATACTATAACATTTACAACATCAAAAAACCATAACATTACACCCTCAAAAATCATTTATCTTAATTACAACAGCTTAGAAAGTGAGTTCTAATCCATAGTATTTTAATAAATAGAAAATATGACACATGCAGACTTCGGAAAAGCAATCAGACCAAGCATTCACTACAAACTGAAGTGTTTAATCTACTGCCAGACAGTCGCACTCAGCAGTTCTACATCTTTTAATATTGATAATGAACTACAAATTAAGCGTTAACTATTTTACAAATGCCTTTCTTTGACTTGTCTAGTATCAGTTAGGCAATTAGAATTATTGTTTGTGTGTACATATCGTCGTTTTTGGCTGTGTGGAGGCATATAAAAGTGCTATAAGAGTCAGCTATTGGAAATACCAGAAAAATCTTGCGAATACCGATAGATAGTACAGTAATAATTTCATTCATGCCAGATGTCGACCGAAGGCCCTATGGCGCAGTGGCTTATCATTGAGTTGCGGCACTGAGAGCTGTTGGTTCGAACTCTGCACGGAACAAGTATTTGTATCTCCTACAATACCCTAACCTAATAACCTAATTGTTCCGAATCTGGAAATCTGAAATCTGTTTGTCTTTTTGCAATATATGTATGCAAACTGGCTCTATGATAAAGAAGAATATTCTAGTAAAGGGGTAACGATTTAAAAAAAAATACCCAGACCGGCGAAGGGCAGCAGCGTCAATGGTGCAAGTCACCCAGTATTGCAAGCGTCAAACCGCCTCCCAAGCATGACGATTAAGGCAAATCCCCCCTACATCGAGTAAGGCCATGTCCAGGTGGTGATTTTTTACGAAATTATGAAAAGAAAAAAGATATTAAATAATTAATTTAACTCCAACATGAAAACAGAAACTGTTGACTTCTAATAAGACGACGCCTATCTATATACTTAACTATAAATATAGTTATAAACTTGTTAAGTAAAACATCTCAATTAAAAATTTCTTCCGAATCCTTTCTCGTATAATTACAAAATTTCATTTGGATATGATCATATTAACCTATTATCCAAATGTTTTGGATTTTTAAGATTAAGATAGTGTAACGAATAAAAAAAGCCAAAGGAAATTATTTTATTCTTATTGAAGACCACATCACACACAGATTTGTTGTTTCTCGATTACAGTAGACTGCTTCACAGCATAATACAGTTATAATATCCTTCAAACCGTTTTCACAACAATGTGCACACACAGATTGACGCCTACGCAAAAATCTTATGCCACCTAGAATTTGTGGGGCATAAAACTATCTACTTATTTTCAAGAGGATATTAGATCAACCCGCTGTGAGTCAGTCAATCATCATCGTCATTATCAACAAACAACAGCATTTGCATCAAAGCCGTGGAGAATTTACATCGACCTTTTCGAATGCACAAATGCTCCAGCTAAGAATAACTATATTCATGTTTTTTTTAGATTCTTCTCTGCAATTCTAAAAATAAAAATTCTAACTAATTACTGTTAGGTAGCAATAAATTTTATATGTAGGTAGGTATGTCATTGAAAATACGTACATGAGTTTTTGAATTGATTTTTTTTCTCTATTTCTAATTTTGAATCTATTTGAAGTTTAAATTGGAAACAGAAGCTATTCGTTGTTCGTACTGGAATAACTAATCAAATCGGTAGATTGAAAATTCAGAATTTGATTGGGTAAATACTCGTGTATCTAAATTATAATTTCAGTTCGAATTAACGAACGGATTATTTAAAAGTGCTGATCAGCATTTATGTAATTATAAAATCCTTAATTCACTTATGGAAGATAGATTGAAATTATAAATACGCAGTTCACATATTAATCTATTTCAAAAAATGAAATACAAAAATCTTTATTTACATCGACGGTGCATCTGTTAGTAATTATAGTACAAGATCTCAGGGCCCCTAGACCTTATTTAGTTTCTTATGAACAAAATATATACAATAGAGTAGTATAGTGTGTACAGTGAACGTATACATTTTTTACGTAGTAGAGCCATGCTGCAGCTTTATTAATAGTATAGTTGTAGCACGAATGGGTCGGCTTGACCGGGGAAGGACCACGCTCTCACAGAATACCAGCGTAAAATAGCAGTTTAATGCTGCTGTGTTTCGTATGGTGAGTGTAGAGAACCGGAGACCCTTTTTACTGGAAAAGAGGCATTCTATCTAGTCCTCACGGCTGACAACGCATCTGCATTTATATTCGCAAACGAAGATAGATGTAGATGTCTATGGGCCACAGCAACCACTTACCATCAGGTGGACTGTGTGCTCGTTTGTCACCCTTATTCTATAAAAAAAAAAACATACCCGCTAGCTTAGGCCGACGGCTAATTCTCAGGTACCAGTTGCTACAGGTACGTAAAAATTGTACTTACTTTACTAACAGTGTGAGGACTGATTCTTACTAATGTTGTAGGGAATATTGTAAACAATTTGAAATTAATACTGCCAGACACATTCTGTCGGCAGTATTTATTTATTTATTGCCAGACACTAAATATTGAAAGCAAAAAACACAGCCTTACTTACAGTCTGAGACTTGATTTTTATCTATGATACTAGCTTTTGCCCGCGACTTCGTGCGCGTAGTCTGCTGGTATAAGCCACAATTATAACTGGATGTCGCGGGAAAAAGCTAGTAAACTACAAAACTTCTTTTTACACAACATTTTTCGCTAATCTATTACTGTGTGCCAAAATTATCAGACTACTGGGCGAGCTTACGCGTGAGCAAGCCACATAGAGCCCGTGTGAAAAACAATTTTCTCTCAAGTCTATACCCGCAAATTTTAATGTCTGCCCTTGTGATTTGTTTATGGTCATTGCAAAGTAGATTTTGAGGGAAAACTGTATTCGTTTCAATTCAAAGGGAAGATCATTCGGGATAAAGGGAATTCTTGGTAAAAATACAGTTTCCCCTTGCGCACATGCAGTTATAATTGTGGCTTCCACTACATTGCGATGTAACGCTTTTACTTTTAGTCTGGTTCCTGGTGGTTTAGTTTAGACGGTGAGCACTGACCGCTAGCGCAACCGCGCGGGGCCGGCAGCACTAGCGGAGGCGGGAAGGGAAGGCACTCACCGTTCAACGGTGAGCGCGGGCGCACAACACAACGGCACAGGGGCGGCTGGCGGAGACGGGAAGGCTCCCACCGTACGGGGACGGTGAGACAGCTAAGCACAACCGCACGGGGGCGGCTGTGCTAGCCGAGGCGGGAGGGCAACTCAACCGTACGGGGACGGGGTGTGGAGGTACTCTCAACCGTACGGGAACGGGGCGTGGTCAGCTAACACAACCGCACGGGGCGGCGCTAGCTGAGGGGACAGGACAGGACTGACGTTCTATTCCAGAAACTGTACTGACTGAGAGAAGACCCGGGTCGGTGCTCGGTCAGCTGGCGGACTCCGCAAGCGCACGACCGCACGGTGGCGACGGCGCAAGCGGAATCGGCAGCGCTCATTCACCATTCACTTTATATTAGTTCGAAAAACACAACGTTACTGCGTTCTAAAACGATACCAACGCCATCTATTGGTAGGTATTGGAACTTGAAGATCAATAAAAAATAGGTTGGTACAAAAAAATATATTTGGTTTGGTTGTTTATTATCATTATTTTTTAATTTTTAAATTAGTTTTTCTTTGTTCAGGTGTAATTTTGTGCAAATTTTTTGTACAAATCTTCTTGTCTATTTTGTTTTATGTTTTTGTGCAATATAAGTATATTCTATTCTATTCTAATAGATTAAGTTTAAAATATTTATCAATAGCATTTACTTTATTTACGACCCAAAAACCTTAAAACTGACACCCAAGTCACTCAATCCATGATGACTTTTACATACAAACATACATCCACCCATCCTTCCTTCCATGTTGGTTTCAAACCATAATCAAAGCCATTTTCGTAATTAACGTCCCAAAAAACCATAAAACGACACCCATATTGACATTTCAACCACATCGCTCCCCCACAGGCGATGATGGTAGGTATTTCCCGTCTGCTACGTTGGATTTTGAAATAGTTGTTGTGTTCGTAATCAGCGACCCGATAAACCATAAAAACGATACCCATTTTGATTTTCAGAATTTGTCACCCTTTTCACCTTTTGGGTTGAATTCTGAAAAGTTTCAAACATTTGTTTACTCATTTATTGATAGGTGTACTCCTGTGAAGTTTCGAATAAAATAGTTTAACTAATCTTGTTTCCCCATACAAATGTTCAACCCCTTTTTCACCCCTTAAGGGTTGAATTTTCAAAAACCTAGGACACGTAATTGTTTATTTCTAATCGTTAACCTCAAAACAAAGTTTTAGGCTTCTAGCTTTAAAATGACGGACTTCTATACAAATTTTTAACCCCTTTTCACCACTTAGGGGCAGATTTTCAAAATCCTTTCTTAGCGGATGCCTACGTTATTACTGTCTGTATGCCAAATTTCAGCGAAATCCGTTTTGTAGTTTCGGCTGTGCGTTGATAGATGAGTCAGTCTCTTTTCAGAGCTGATTTCTATGTTTCACGAGACGTCGAGTGTAAGTAGATAGTAACACTCTCTAGACTTATATTGGTGAATCTCTCGATCTAGATATTCTTTTGTATTATATAAATATATTTTAGACTGACGTCAAAAATCATTTCCTATCACTGTGTAGCCTATCAAAATTCCAGTAAAGCAGTATATATATAGAATAGCTCTGAATAACCACTCGGGCGTTGCGTTGGCCGCTCCTGGGGCTGAACACTTTGCCCGGTGTTTGCGCGTTTACCGCTAAAAGAATCCCTTGGTCGTATCTCCTCAGTTTCATGGCACTCCTTCCTGCCTCAGTTAGCATTGGATCCTCGGCGTCGACATATCGAATAGTGTGCAGTTTGTGGTCGCTGGAAGGAAGGCCTAATTGGCCTCTAAAAGCTTGGCGTGCTCAGCAGAGCGAGACAGTATGTCATGCCGGCACATCATTTGCAACTTTACAAAGCGCAAGTGCGGCCTCACATGGAATACTGTTCTCATCTGGGCCAGGCACCCATTGCCAGCTCCTTCCACTTGACCGCATCCAGCGCAGAGCGGTTCGAATCGTCGATGACCGAGTTCTTTGATCGGCTCGATACACTGGCTGCTGGGGATGTTGCATCTACCACGGGGTGCTCTGAGGTGTTCGGATTAATTCAGCCGCCAAAGGTCAATCGTTTTTGGCCCACTTGAAATTTTCGCGACCTCAATGGTATTATACACAAAAAAAATACCAATTTACTATTGTAATAGCATCAAAGATTTATGAAAATCTAAACGGAATC